>PJEM01020557.1:0-13262 GCA_004023845.1 Helogale parvula
GGAAGAGGCAAAGAGAGTTGGGGAGAGAGAGGGATGCAAAACTTGAGAGACTATTGAATACTGAAAAGGAACTGAGGACTGAAGGGGAAGGGGGAGAGGGGAAAAGAGGTGGTAGTGATGGAGGAGGGCACTTGTGGGGAAGAGCACTGGGTGTTGTATGGAAACTAATTTGACAATAAACTACTTAAAAAAAAAAGATTCTGTGTTTCTCTCTCTGTCTGCTCTCCCCCCACTTGCTCTCTGTCTCTGTCTCTCAAAATAAAATAAAGACATAAAAAAAAATTAAAAAAAAAAGGACATGAAAAGAAGCTCAATCTCATTAATCATTAGGAAAATTAAAACCACAATAAGGCACCACTATATAATCTGTTAGAATGTCTGTAATTTAAAAAGATTAACCGCACCAAGGTTAACAAGGATGTAGAGCCACTAGAACTGTCATATACTCCTGATGGGAACATACAATGGTGCAATCACTTTGGAAAACACTTCAGCAGTTTCTTAAAGAACTAAGCATATATATACCTGCTATATAATCAGGTCATTCTAGACCTAGGTAGTTACCCAAGACGAATGAGCACATATATAAAAACGTATACAATTGTTCATAGTAGCTTTATTTGTAATAGTCCCAAACTAGGAAATAATCCTAATGTATGTCAACAGGTCAATGGATTAAAAAAAGTGAAAAAATACAAACAGTTTTGAAAGCCGCAGTAGGTGCTTTTCTCAAACCACTGTTTGTTCAGACCAGACAGGTACTGGAACTTCAGTCATAACGTAACAATTCCCCTTCATAGGATTTCAGAGAGTAGAATGGTAAGCCATTTATCAGTAGCTTTTCTGCCAATTTTAACCCAATCATAAGTAGTTTGGAGAAATGAGTTCTATAATAGAGACCAAATCTCAGAGACTCAAAAGAAGAGGAATGCTTAGAACTGAGTGACTTAGAGTCAGTTTACTGCGGGCAGCCAACACAAAGTGGATTCCTCTCAGGAAGACAGTACTGAAATGCAAGGTTAAATGACACTGCTCAGCTTCATTCTCAAAACAGTAAAAACAGAAGAAACAGAGAGAAGAACAATTCAATGAGAACTGAAATACCCATTCTCAGCTTTGTCTACCTGATTTTACTAAATGAAAATGATGATGATGGTGTACTGGTCATGTAAAGGGTTGAATCAAAGTGTAGGTTGACAATCTTTCCACTAGGGACTAGGGGTAGTGTTTAGAGTAAATTAAGTAAAATTTGCAGTGTTTGTTTCAGATACTAACAGGAACTAAGCTCAGGCAGTTACCTTGTAAGCACAAATACCTATTGTATTGCTCAGTGGCTACTGGAGGGAAGACTTATCCTATATATTATATAGCATAAAATATATATTATTAATTATAATAAATAATTATATTATATATATTAGTAGCCTATTTTAGGATGTAGAATAGCTAACAATGGATGAAGCATTTGGATCTGTTGGAATATTGCAATTTAGTATGGGTGAATATTTAGGCATTTTGTGTGTATGTGTGTATGTGGGTGATGAGCTAATCAGAAAGACTGATCTATTTTGCTGCTTAAAAACTTTTCTTAAAATAGGCATTTATGCAAAATTTTTAAATGCAACTGTTAAATTATTCTTAAAGGTATCATTAATATTGCTAGATAGTGGTTGTACAACATTGCGTATATACCAAATGCCACTGAATGACACGTTATGGTGATTAACTGAATATTATGTGAATTCCACTTCTATTAAAAAACTATTAGAACTAAATAGTAAAATTTCTGTATATAGTGGAACACTACTAAATAATTAAATGGAATGAATTATTGATACAGGCAACAACATGGATGAATCTCAAAGAATGAGGCTGAGTGAAAGAAGCCACACTCACTTTCTACAATAGCCAAATCATGGAAAGAGCCTAAATGTCCATCACCCAATGAATGGATCAAGAAGATGTGGTATATATACACAATGGAGTACTACATGGCAATGAGAAGGAATGAAATATGGTCATTTGTAGCAAAGTGGATGGACCTCGACGGGGTCATGCTAAGTGAAATAAGTCAGGCGGAGAAGGACAGATACCATATGTTTGCACTCATAGGTCTAACAGGAGAAACCTAACAGAGGACCATAGGGAGGGGAAGGGGGAAAGATAGTTGGAAAGAGAGAGGGACACAAAACATGAGAGACTGTTGAATACTGAAAACAAACTGAGGGTTGAAGGGGGAGGAGGAGGGGGAAGGGGGGGTGATGGTCATGGAGGGGGGCACTTGTGGGGAGAAGCACTGGGTGTTATACAGAAACCAATTTGACAATAAACTATTATAAAAAATTTAAAAAAAGAAAGAAAGAAAGAAGCCACACTAAAGAGTATATACTGTATGATGTACTTTTTAAAAATAAAACTTCAGAAGATGAAACATCTTGATACGGGACTTGGAAGGCGGGCATGCAGATGCAGGAGGAAGGAATTACAAAGGTCTATGAGGAAATGTTTAAGAGTGATGAACATGAATATGTCCACTATTTTGATTTTGGTAAGAGTTTCATGACATCTATATATATATATATATATATGTCAGAAATTTTTAAGTTGTGGGGTGCCTGAGTGGCTCAGTCAGTTAAGCATCTGACTTCTGCTCAGGTCATGATCTCATGGTTCATGAGTTCAAACCCCACACAGCCTGCTTCAGATACTCTGTTTCCCCTCTCTTTCTGCCCCTCCCCAGCTCACACACTCTCTCTCAAAAATAATACATAGAGGTGCCTGGGTGGCTCAGTCGGTGAGCGTCTGACTTCAGCTCAGGTCATGATCTCACGTTTTTGTGGATTCGAGCCCCATGTTGGGCTCTGTGCTGACCACCAGCTCAGAGCCTGGAGCCTGCCTTGGATTCTGTGTCTCCCTCTATCTCTGTCCCTCCTCTGTTCAAACTGTGTCTCTGTCTCTCAAAAATAAATAAAAAATGTAAACAAAAATTAAAAAACAATACATAAACATTTAAAAATTTTCAAGTTGTATACTTTTTATATGTTAGCTTTATTATGGATCATTTATATTTCAATATAGTTTTAGAAAATAAATGACTAGTGGTAATAAAAAATTAATGGATGGATTAAGCAGCAGCTTGGACACAGGTGAAAAGAGAATTAATGAAAAGAAAAAAAAGAAGATAATTTATGAAGTGGAAATAATGTGAGAAAATCACCTAAACTGCAACACAGAGATGTACAGAGAAATCAAATATGATAGAGAATTTAAGAGACGTGGAGAATATAATCCAGAGTATCTAATATATATCTGCTATGAATTCTAGACGGGAACAAGAGTCAAAGAGATAATGTTTTTGAATTTTCTAGTATGAGATAATATTAAGTGGGTAAGGATCATTTCAAATGGTAACCTCTAGTTCTACAGAAACTACTAAACTAAAGAAATGTATCAATTGGAAAAGTCACCATAGTCAAGGAGTATAGCTTTCAATGCCACCTCACATGAAGAACACCAGTTCTGATTCTCAGTTCTGCTAGTCCAATGATAAGTTGAACGACTGGGCTGTAGTAATAGAAGTAGCAGTTAAAACCTTGCCAGTCAAAGCAATTCAACAAGCAGCACTGAAAACAACTGGAAGTTCATCAGAAACGCAGAATCCTGGGCCCCATCCCAGATTGATGAAAGCAGAACATAAATTTTAATATCTCCAGGTGATTCCTAGGCACATTTAATTTTGAAAAGCACTATTTAAGAAGACCTATCAGTCTGAGCAGAGAATCTTATAAAAAGCTAGAATCTCTTTGCTTAAAAGTAATGTATCTATATTCCTTAAGTAACAAGTGCTTGGGATGTTTTTTGCTTGCAGTAAAGTTATAAATGGGGGAAATTCATACACACTGGTAAAGAAGAATGGTTTAATACTATTGGATGAGGACTTGAAGGCAGAAGTTTGGAAGATAAGACCTGTGTTATTGTGTGTTTTTAAAAAACGTTTATTCATTTTTGAGAGAGCACAAATAGGGGAGGTGCAGAGAGAGAGGGAGACCCAGAATCCAAAGCAGGCTCCAGGCTCTAAGCTGTCAGCACAGAGCCTGACTGGGGTCTGAACTCACAAACCACGAGATCATGACGTGAGCCGAAGTTGGACGTCTAACTGACTGAGCCATCCAGGCACCCAAGACCTGTGCTTTTGAACAGAGATCCCACAACAGGTTCTCAAGTGATCATGCAGACTGCTCATACAGGGACATTTCCATTGATAGCATACACTCTGAGAAAGTTAAGAGAAAGATAATTGTATTTCCTCTCCCATATGGCAGCCCTGTTACATGAAAAGTCCAGCTAAATGCTCTGGAGATTTTTTGGTATGTGTGTGTGTGTGTGTGTGTGTGTGTGTGTAACAGAAATGATGTAATGGTCTCTGATAAATTCTACATTTGGTTGCCACTTCTCCAGTTGGGATTCCTTCCTGAAAGTAGATAGATAAGACAGGAAGAGAAAGCTTACTTTCAATCGTAGGTGAGCAAACTATGGCTTTAGGGCCAAAGTTGGCCTGTGGCCTGGTTTTGAAAACAAAAGTTTAACTAGAGCACAGTCATGATCATTTCTTCATATATTATGTATGACTCCTTCTGTGCTACAATAACGCAGCTGAGTCACTGTGACAGAGAGAATATGGCCCCCAAAGTTAAAAATATTTACTACCTGACGCGTCAAAGAAAAATTTGCTGACCCTTTTAAATCATTCTAAGAGTTGATTTCAGCCTTTTTCACTTTTAACTTTTAGTAAGCAAGGAATAAAACTCTAATGAGTTCATGGGAATCTAGGGAGTATTTCAGGAAAAGGAAAGAGTAACTAATTTGCTCAGTACAAAAAATCAGAAGCAATAACCTAGCTCTGACATTAGTGTTAAAGATTTAAAGTCAAGGGACGCCTCGGTGGCTCAGTCAGTTAAGCGTCCAACTCTTGGTTTCAGCTCAGGTCATGATCTCAGATTCATGAGTTCGAGCCCTACAAAAGCCTCTCTGCTGTCACCACAGAGCCCACTTTGGATCCTCTGTCTCCCTCTCTCTCTGCTCCTCCTCTGTTTGTACATCCATGATCTTTCTCCCTCTCTCTTTCAAAAATAAACATTAAAAAAAAGATTTAGGGATACAGAAGTGCTGATGCATAGAAGCACATGTACCCCAATGTTCAGAGCAGCACTGTCAACAATAGCCAAAACATGGAAAGAGCCTAAATGTCCATCACCCAATGAATGGATCAAGAAGATGTGGTGTGTATATATATATATATATATATATATATATATATATATATATATATATATACACACAATGGAGTATTACATGGCAATGAGAAAGAATGAAATCTGGCCATTTGTAGGAAAGTGGATGGACCTCGAGGGTGTCATGCTAAGTGAAATAAGTCAGGCGGAGAAGGACAGATACCATATGTTTGCACTCATAGGTCTAACAGGAGAACAGGAGAAACCTAATGGAGGACCAGGGGGAAGGAAAGAGGGAAAGAGAGTTGGGGAGAGAGAGGGATGCAAAACTTGAGAGACTATTGAATACTGAAAAGGAACTGAGGACTGAAGGGGGAGGGGGAAAAGAGGTGGTAGCGATGGAGGAGGGCACTTGTGGGGAAGAGCACTAGGTGTTGTATGGAAACCAATTTGACAATAAACTATTTAAAAAAAAATAAATGCGTGTGACAGTAAAAAAAAAAAAAAGATTTAAAGTCAAAGGTCTCACAGCTGCATATTTCAAATTTTTCATAGGCTAATAACAGAAGGTCTTGAATGTGATTTCAAACTACACATAAAAATAATTTGATTAAACATAAGAATGCAAGAAAATTATATATCTAGGTTACTAGAAGAAATGGAAGAATACTTTTAAATAAAAGTTTATTTATATTGAGAGAGAGAGAATGAGCAGGGGAGAGGCAGAGGGAGGGAGAGAGAGAGAGAGAGAGAGAGAGAGAGAGAGAGAGAGAGAGAGAGAGAGAGAAATCCCAATCATGGTCTGCGAGGTCAGCACACAGCCTGACATGGGGCTTGATCCCACGAACTGTGAGATCATGCAAGAACTGAGCCGAAATCAAGAGTTGGACACTTAACCAACTGAGTCACCCAGGAGCCCCTGGAAGAATACTTTCTAACTCTAGACACAGTTGGACAAAATGTCTTGGAGGCTTAAGTATAGAATATTTTGTTATGAACCACTTGCTATCTTGGCTTAGTTTCAGGCAAGATAGCTGAAAGTCTACTATGAATAATACACTGGGCCAGGTACTATGGGAAAGAGAAAGATGTTACGCTAGTACTTATGTTAAGGAGTGTTTTTAATTTCTTCTAGGACAAAGGGACAAAGGATTTTTGTTGTCATTTTTATGGAGATTTTGTAGTTATATACTGCTGTTATCAAATTTCTATTGCTGAAAACATTGCATCAGTAAAAGAATTACTTTTCTACAATAAAAATAACATTACAACACTCTTCTAACTTCCAACGATTTTCCTAAACCTTCAGGATAAAGTCTAAATTCTTAGCACAGCTGTCCTCACATACTTTATCAGCTTCCCTGGCCACTTCCCCTTCCACATATCCTATGCTGTAGGCATTTAGAGCCCTGAACAGACCAAGCTTTTGCATGCCTCCCTGCCTTTATAAATCCTTTATCCTTAGCCTGGAGTACTCTTTTCCTTTGGGCAAAATCACACTTGTCTTTCAGAACCACCTTAAGTGTCTATGTATGCACAGTACTCCCCTAGTAGAATGGCTTCACTTCTATGTTCTATTCACACTGTAGTATTATAGTTATATATTTGTATATTTGTCTCTCCTACTAGACTATGCATTTAGGGGGCAAGGATACTATTTTATTAATCTAGCATACCTAGCATACATTAACACCACTAAGTGCCAACTTAACATAACAGTAGTTAATACTTAGTGAATGCTTACCATATGCCAGGCACTTTTCTGATTAGTTTGCATATTATGATTTGATTTAATCCTCATGTATATTGAGAAAAGGAGAAAAGAAAAGACGGGATTTTGTATATAGAGAGAAAGGGAAAGGGAGTGAAGGTACCTGCTAGAAACTATTATGGATATCAGAAGTGTGAATAGCCTTTCCAAGCTAAATGTTCTTGTTTTACTTCCCTCTTCTTACCATTACTGCTATTTACCTCTTCTTGGGTTCTGAGATTTGAAAGATGGCTGGAAGCTTTGAGAGAGATGATAATAGGCAGAGATGGGAGTTAAGAAAATAGTTCTACTGAGGAAATAAGGGGGAGGGGGAACAACAAGAATTGGTAATTAGAAACTCTTGTACATTGCTGGTTGGAATGTATATAATGTAGACACTGGAAACAGCTTGGTGGTTCCTCGAAAACTAAACAGAATTACCACAAGATCCAGCAATCCACTTCTAAGTATATACTCCCTAAAACTGAAATAAGGACTCAAACAGATACCTGCATACTAACGCTCATCTTATTATTATTCACAATAGCCAAAAGGCTGAAAAAATCTGAATGTCCACCAACAGATGAATGGATAAATAAAATGTGGTATGTCCCTACAATGAATTATTAGTCAGCCATTACGAAAACTGAAGTACCTGACATATGCTACAGTGTGGAAGAACCTAAGGGAAAGAAGCCAGACCCCCCCCCCCAAAAAAAATCACATACTATATAATTCGATTTGTATAAAGTATCTAGAATAGGCAAATCCATAGAGACAGAAAGTAAATGGTGGTTGCCAGGGACTTTTGGAGGAGGGGGCAAAGGGGTTGTGGGAGTGACTGCTTAATGGATATGAGAGTAATGAAAATGTTTCAGACCTAGATAGTTGTACAACATTGTGATATAAAAAGTGCCACTGAATTGTACACTTTGAAACGTTAATTTTATGTTATGTGAATTTTGCTTAACCACCCCCCCAGTATCAAAATTACAGAGAGAAGTAATATGAGCTGCTGTCTTCATAACTACAGAGCCAAGAACTAAATAACAAAACTCTCTACCTACAGTGGAAAAAGAGAGGAATGTTTTCATTTTTCTGCACTAGCAGTATAAATGTGAAAGCACTGCTTGAAAAGATGCATTAAATTGGCATTCCAAAGAAGTGCTGCCAGGTAGCATTGGCTTCCTGGTGTACTGCAGCCAAAACATTAATTTTCCAACCAAATAACTTGGACTATAGTCCTCACTCCATCCTGATGTCAGAATAGTACAAGGAAAATGTCATAGGCTTAAATGGTTGGTTTGAATTCTAGGCCACTTAAATTTTGGTGTCCTTGGGTGAGTTCCTTGACCTCTTTTAACACTAATCAATTATGTCTCTGAAATGGGAGAAATACCTCCTGGCTAGATTACTCAAAGGATGAAATGAAATGTGAAATGAAATGATAAATACATATCACTCAGTATAGTATCTGGAACTACAGTAGGCATCTGATAAATGTTATCTTAACAATCATCATCACCATCATTATCACCCTGACAATATCAATCCCTTAGGTGTATTCTCTCAGTCTAAACAGCTGAATTTCTCCAGTTTCTTTTAAGGACTGCCTGGGGAGGACCTGGGGAAAATCACCCATCACTGACAGCATCATTTTGTATGTGCAGATTGGCAATGGTAGAGGAGGGAAAGCACGAAAAGGTTCATGAACAATTATATGAACACAATACTCGGGTCTCTGAAGCATTTTCCCATTCTTCCCTGGCTGACTGCTATACCTCATCCAAGCCACCACCTATGCACCAGGGCTCTGGGAAGTATCCCAGTGCCAAAAATAAGAACATTAGTGCTCCTAAGCATAACTGATACACCATATGTAATTTAGAAAAAAAGCTTATACTAAACTGTAAAATAAGTTTAATAAATCAGATGAAATTCTGATTTTTCTCATTAGTACTTTGATTTTTCTGAAACGCCAAATTTCAAAAAGGCAGCTCTTTCTCTCTTTTTTTCTATTTGGTGAACCTTCTCTCCTTATTATGTAACTACTTAGTCTGCCTTTAGGTAGTGACATTCTAAGTTAAAGGTTGTAAGGGCTGATAGTGGAGGGAGGCTCTTTAACCTAAGGGCCCAGAGCAAGCCCCTAAATTTGCTGTTTTTGGGTGACCCAGGTTTTGAGGACTAAACAGAGGAACACGTGGTGGGATATCATTCTGGAAGAAATTATCATTTTGTTAATGGAATCAGAAATGACTTAAGAAGGCCTGAACCACCTCATGATAAGAATGAATTTCTTTAAAAAAAAAAATGAATGAATGAATGAATTAATGAATGAATTTCTTGGTCCTAGGCCTAATTTATCACTGTGGTTTTCATTTCCTTGTTCAAATCAAAGCTACCATTATTTGCAAAGGGATATGCAGTAAGTATTAATGGATATCTCCCACCTATATTTTTACCTACAACTTTTAATCTTTTAAAGTCTCATATTCCCAAGTTTAAAAAGCACTTTCACATGTTATACTCAGAACAACTAAGTTAGCCAGGGAGGGACTTTTATATATATATATATATATATATACCCATTTAGAGATGAGGAAACAGAGACTAAGAAAGTTTAAGTGATTTTCCCAGGGTCACACAGCTTATTAGAACACAGGCCACCTGGTACCTCATCTTTAATTCTTACTGACATTTCATTTCTCTTCAACTTATATGCTTAATGTGTTTCTCCTCTCTAAATTTTCTTCCTTCCAAATATTGTAAATACAGTCCTTCAATCAGTGTAGGAGATAGTCATGGAATGATTTTCCTGGGAATAAACTGTTTATCCTGGCTGAATGAACTGAATAATAGGAAAAACAAATACAGGTTTAATTTATTTTATTACCAATGGATTCTACAGAGAAGAGCAAGTGAGTAAGAAATGGATATGTGCCTCCAGCCTTGTGCTATCCTGCAGTCGTCATCATCTACTCACATGTCTATTTCTTCAGATCCTACGCAAATTGAAGAGATTTAACTCCTTGTTTATTTCTGTATCCCTAGTCACAAATAGTGCCTGGTACTTCAGAGATCCTTAAAAATTGAACAATAAAATGAACATTTGGGTCTACAGACATCGGTATTATAAGTTTATGTTTGTTAAACTGATTTGCCTATAAAATCATTAATGAACTGTTAGTGCTCAAAAACAGTGAAATAAGGATTATGGAAAACCTGATACTCAACATTCTTTCAGCTTACATACTTGAAAGAATAGGTTTGATACCTATTATATAAAAGACTGAGTCTAAATGTTAGACTAACTTGTTAACAAGTTATTTTTTATCCTTTAATTTTCCAAAGTTTTAAATGGAGAAATGTTAAGATTATCCATTGTTAGACTACGAAAAACAAAGAGATGAATTCACAAGTAGCAAGTAACTTCCAAGCCTTAACTGAGACGGTCTTGCTTTGGTAGGTCTTGCTTTGGTAGAATGTAAGTCTCTGGAATTTCCGGTGGAGATGTTTAGAAAAGATTCTTTTTCATTTGGATAGAAGTGGTATGTGGGAGTGGGTTGAAAAGCTGGATTTAAGACTGGTTTGCTAATTTCTTTAGTGGCAGGATTTCAAACGATGGATTGGCTGGACTGCCGTCTCAGTGTCTGTTTTAGAGGAAGTGGGCTAACTTGTGAGGGTTTATATGTTGAGGCTAAACCAGCCCAGAGAGAATCTACATATCTGCTTGGTAATCTAGGATGAAATGTGCACATTTTTCAAGCATGATGTCTCAGTTCAGAACCCTGTCATCTCTTGCTTACACTATGGGATTAGCTTCTTTATAGGTCTCCCAACTTCTAGTTTCTCCCCATAAAGTTCATCATTCATTCACCCACTTACACATTTATAAAACATTTATGTATACCTTCGATTTGTCGGGTTTTGTGTTAGGAACTGGAAACAAGAAGATGAGCAAGACATAGTTTTCTTCTCTCACTAGGTGCAGGAGATAGACATATACACTTGGAAAAGAAGGCAATATACATGGGGACCTCCTGTGAGTCATTTTATAAATGCTGTGTCTTTTTATCCCAACAATGGTGTAAGCATTATTATTTACACTTAACATATGGGGAAACTGAGACTCAAACTGGCTACATATTCTGCCAGTGGTATAGAGTTTGTAAGGGGTTCAATCAAGCTTTATACTTAAGTCAATCTATTTTAAAGGCTGTGTTCTTTTCACTAAACCAACAGTTCTCAAATTTTAAGATATACAAGAATCACTTGCTATATAGGAAACTAGGGAAAACACAGATTCTCTGGCCCATCTGCGGAGATTCTGATTCAATAGGTATAGCACAGACGCTCAAAAATTTAGTTGTAACAAATATGTACTCAGTAGACCATACTTTGAAAAGCACTATAAACTCGAAAGGAAGGTTTTCTTTCAAAAAGAAAACAAAATAACAGATAGATTATAAAATCAAAATAACTACTATCATAAAGATACCAACAAAGTGATGAGCAAATAGCACAGTCATCAGAATTTGTTTCCTAAATTACAAATCTAATCATGTCAACTTCCTGCTTAAAAGAAATGACAAATACTCCACTGCCCACAGTTTAAGATTCAAATTCTAAAGCAGAGCACCTTCAACATGTGGCCCTAATGGACATTTTCAGCCTCTTCTCTCCTCCCTTCCCTCTACCAACTCCTCCTTCTTAACTTATTAAATTACTTCTCTTTTTCCACATGTCCCATATTTCACACCTCCAAGTTGTATCACATTTCCACATTTTTAAATGTACTTCCTCCTTAGTCCAAATGATTCCTTCCTACTCATTACTCCAAACACAGTTTATATTATTACAGGAAGTATTTCATAAGTACTTAGTAGATGCCAGGTACTAATCTAAGCACTTTATAGGTATCAACCGATTTAATCCTATCAAGTAACTACTAATTGAGGAAACTGAGGCACAGAGAGATTAGGAGATTATTCTCAAGGTTATGTACCTGCTAAGTGGAAGAGTTAGGATTTGAATTCAGGCACTACGGCACCATAAACTCTTCATGACTAATTTATAGTTGCTTCTCGTGAGACAGTGAGCTATTCTCAAGCAAGGACTTTCTTCTAGTTACTGAGGGCCTAATTCCAACCATATCCCTGTTCAGATTAATCTATTATTTTCTCTTAATCTTCCAAACAGCTTCCTTCCATTCCACTTGTGTGTCTCCTTGTTCTGAACCTAATTGTTCTCTAATTGCTTCATGTACTGAGGTTTCCTTTTTAGAGGTAAGTGGCAAGCTCTCTGAGGGGAGAAACTGTGTCTCCCAGTGCAGCTTGGTACATGGCAGGTATTGAACGAATTTTTGTTATACAAAAATGCAAAGCAAGTATTTTACCAGTTAACCTATGTACAGTAATTAAAGAGTAAGCATATGAATGGGGAATGGGTAGTTCCTCCAGGGTGGAGTGAGGGAGCGAGGGGGCAGGTATGTGTTAGTTCCTTTTTTGACAGAGGGCTGTCATTTTGAGGAGCAAATATGAAAGGGTTCTTAGGCATTTAAAAAACTGTTCTCCATGGGTGACAGGTTCTGACTTTCCAAGAGAAATTCTGTAGTTCAGTCTCCTAGTAAATAGTAATTAGATAGCTATAGCTATACATTTAAATTGATATTTGGATTAAAAAGTTGTATAGAAGCTTTCACTCCCTTCACAGATAAGAGATGTTCACAAACACTTTAGGCTGCATGCAAAGCTGAATTTTTTTTATTGCTTTGCATGAATAAACTAGTTTCGGACTACAAAATACATGTTCTTTGTCTCAGTTATATCTGGAATATATGCAGTTAATAGATTCCATAGGTTATATTCTTGGCAGTTTATATACAGTTATTCAAGTTCATTTTTTCCTAAGGATAAATCTTTATACAATTGCTAAAGTAGTAAGATAAAATATATACAAATGTTTATAAGAGCTTTATGAAAAAGAATTTAAGGAATCACTTTTCCTAGGATAAATTTTTTTAAAAAGAAAAAATATGGGGGCACCTGGGTGGCTCAGTTGGTTAAGCATCCTACTTCGGCTCAGGTCATGATCTCGCAGTTCATGGGCTCGAGCCCCACGTTGGGCTCTGTGCTGGCAGCTAGCTCAGAGCCTGGAGCCTGCTTCAGATTCTGTGTTTTCCTCTCTCTCTGACCCTCCCCTGCTCAGGTTGTCTCTCTCTGTCTCTCAAAAATAAATAAAACACATAAAAAAATTTTTTTTAAACAAAAAAATTTTTAAAA
>PJEM01020558.1:0-13261 GCA_004023845.1 Helogale parvula
GGCTCCGTGCTGATGATTCTCTCTCCCTCTCTCTCTGCCCCTCCCCTGCTCACGCTGTCTCTGTCTCTCTCAAAATAAATAAACTTAAAAAAATTTGTTTTGAAGAGTCGGGGACTTGACTGAGCCACCCAGGTGCCCCCTTGCCTTGCATTTTTGTTTTCTCTTTATTGGGTAAAGCCACAAAGCAGTTTGTAATTTAGCTGCAAAGCCAAGCCCAATATACTTAATGTAATGTATTTATATAGCCCTATATATATGTGTATGTATTACATGTGTATCTATAATCAATTTTGAATTCTTTTAGCTTTAAATAGAAAAGACAAGGACATTGACCTTCACTGCCACTCAGTATTCAGAACGACCCCAGAACATTTGGCCTTCCCAGGACTGCCCATGCGGAAGCTTCCTCTGTTTTAATGGGCTCCTCCCTTCTAGCACTGAATACGGGACACTCAGATTTGAATTTTGGATATGCAGTGGGTAATTGTTAGGATAAGTATACTAATATTGCGTGGGGCATATGCATACACTAAAAAAATCCATTATGTGTCTGAAATTCATTTGGACGGGGAGCCCTGTAATTTTACTTGCTACATCTGGCTCCCCCCAACTGGAACCCCTACCCTCCTTCCCCCCTTTCCTGAGTAGAACTCCTGAGAGATGAGGTAAGCAGCCTGACCCAGCCCCTTCCACGGCTGGGCTGGATCCACACCCCTTCTCTCTAAATCAGGGGGAAGAATTACCTCTAATCGTTTTTTTGTTGCTGTCTCGTCGCTGAGTCCAGATTGGGACTCAGTGCTTGTTCGCCATTCATAGCCTTTTCTCCCTTTTCCTCCTGAGCTCTAATAACCCCGTTAAGAGGAGTTGGGGGGGGGGGTCCTTAGCTAAAGAAGGGAAAGTCTGCCGGCCTCAAGGATTAAATTGTCTTGATGGTATCTCCCCCCTTAGCATTTCTGGGCCATGTCATTTACATCTTTAACCAAGATGATAATTGCGGAAGGGTTGAGTCACCCAGAGGAAGGGCCACACCTGTGGGAGCTGAGATGTCCCCGGAGAGGCTGCAGAGCCAGAACCCGGAGGCAGCCTGGGCGGTGGGGGGTAGAGGGGGGTCCTGGCAGCAGTGCAGGGACGGACTGGGGGGGTTTCACACCTCACCAGTTTTAAACCTCACCATCCCGATCTCCAACTCAGAGCTCCTGCCTTTGGAACTCAGCGCTCCACCTGCAAGGTGATTCATCCATTGTGCCAAGGGTACCCGTTCCCCTGCTGTTTGCAACGTTCGGTCCTTGGTCCGTGTGTGTTAATCCATCCTAATCCATCAGCGCTCAGCTGGGGTCCCCTTCTGAGCTGCTTTCTTGGTCATTCAGCGATATCGAAATCCTTGACCTTTGGCTCTGTCCACCACGTCCATTCTCGGGTTGGCTTCTCCTCCTTATCTCCCTTTCCGCACTTTCCCGGGCTGTCGGGAGTAGCCGGGGAAAGTCTTGGCAAATACACGGTTGATGCTATCTGACTGCACGGAGCCCCAGTGTTACTTGGCAATCCTATTACATTCCCCTCTTCCTAGCACTCTGTAAATTCCCCCACCATGTCTCCTCAGCGTATCTTTAAGTTTGAAGACAACATCCGGGAATGGGCACTGGTGGTTCAGCAATTCAAAAGAAATGTTTTGTGTTTTGGTGGAATTAACCCTCCCAGGGGGCGAGGCGGGGCAATGGAGACAATAAACCAGTTACTTAATTAACGGTCATTTCGGATGCCAAGTGCCGTATGTAAAATAAAACCCATTGCTGTAAATGGTGGGACATTTCAGGTGGGGGAGTTCCCATGTTCTTGGTTGGTTATGAAAGATCTATCTGAGGAGGTGATTTGGAACTGAATGACAGGAAGGATCCAGCTTTGCAAGACCTGGAGAAGAACCTTCTGGTGCAAAGGCACAGAGACAGGAAGAAGTGTGGTGTGCTCCAGGAGCAGGGAGGGTGAGGTGTAATGCCCACGGTGCAGTGAGCATGAAGCCGATGCAGGTGGGGGGCGGGGAGCGGCAGCAAAGACGTGAGAGAAGCTCAGCCAGGGCTTGTGGAAGACAGTGTTCAAGAGTTAAATTTTATTCCGACCACAGTGGGGAGCGTGGAAGGATTTTAAGCAGGGAGGTGGCATGATCCGATTTCTCCACCCTGCTAAGGATTACTCCAGGGGGACGAGGCTAGAGGGAGCAAGGATGGAATGACCCCTCTCCCCCTTCCCCTGTTAGAGGCTATCGCAGTGTTCTAGAAGGAGAGGGAGGTGGGCTTGCACCCAGACAGACAGAAGCACGGGGCTGGCAGGCACGGAGCACCGGTTGCACTGGAGTCAACAGGAAGTGACAGTAGGTTGGATCTGGGGGGAGGGGGTGGGAGTGGAAGAGCGGAGTCAGTGGTTAGTTACTCCTCCACTTGGGTTTGTGCTGCCGGGTACCAAGGCCATCCGTGCTCCTGAGGAAGCTAGGGAAGAGGCAGGGTTTGGAAGGAGTAACAGAAAGTTCTAGTTTGGAGAAGTGGACGTAAGTCTTTCTTAGACCTCCACGTAGAGGTGGGACCTGCTGCTTTTGCTTCCTTTCCACTCACTCTTTCCCTTCTTGCCATTAGCCCCTTGCTCCCATCCTTCTCTAGAATTCCCTCCTCAAAGTTTCCAGTGACTTCTCGAGCCCCAGAGTCAGTGGCATCTGTTTCCTTGCCGTGGACCTGGACCCCAGGCGGCATGAGCAGCGGTGCTCCCTTCTTCATTAGAAGCTCTCCATTCTCCACTGCTCCACTCTCTCTCCCGACCTCCACGTTGCTCTGTGTCCATCCGTCTTTCTTCCTCCTGCTGGCATTCAGGACCTCTGTGATCTAGGATCACATGTCTTTCGGCCTTACACCTTCAGCCTAAACAAACACCCTGTGGGATTTTTTTGAGGATGAGGTCTGCAGATGAACACTGCTCTCAACTTTCATTTATCTGGAAAGGTCTTTATCTGTCTTTATTAATATTAAAGGATTTTTTTTCCACTCAGGGTGGAAGAATCTAGTTTGGCAGTTCTTTTGTTTTCCAGTTGTTTCCAATGTCATTTCATTTCCTTTCGGTGTCTGGGATTACTGCCCCGACATGACCTTCTTGCTTCTTTGGGGGATCTCAGTTAGTTGTGTTAGACCCTCTCAGAGTTTTCTGTATGCCTTTTGTTCCCTCTTTGTATCTTCCTTCTTTTTGTCTCTATGGCTTCTTTGTGGATAGTTCTCTATGACCAGTATTCCACTTCTCTATACTTCTCTGTTTCCTAAAAATTTTCTTTTTGCTACTTTATTGAGGCATAATTTATGTGCAATAAAATGCGCATGTTTAAAGTGGACAATTTTATGAGTTTTGACACATGTATATGCCCGTGAATCCATTACAATAATTAAGATGATGAAATGCCAATCCACTTCTCATTGTAGATTAGTCTGCATTTTCTAGAATTTTACATATGGAACATACATCCTGTCCCACAGCTGTCATTTTGCATCTTTCCTAGACTGTCACTGCAGGATGACTCTTTCCCTGTCCTCACCATTGGCACCCCATTCCTGAATGTCCTATTTCCTATTTGTTTGTTTCATTGTTTTTTGTAAAATTTTTAATGTTTATTTTAGAGAGAGAGAGAGAGTGCGAGCAGGGGAAGGTAGAGAGGGAGGCAGACACAGAATCCAAAGCAGTCTCCAGTCTCTGAGCTGTCTGCACAGAGCCCAGTGTGGGACTCAAACCCATGAACTGTGAGATCATGACCTGAGCTGAAGTCGGACATGTAACCGACTGAGCCTTTATATTTGATAGTGAGTTTGCTAGGTGGATAGTTTGACTGGGTACAAAAGTCTAGGTTGTAAGGATTTTTCCTCATAATTTTGAAGGCATTGGTTTACAACCTCAGTTTCCCAATGTTGCTGGCAATAAGATGCATCTTGTTCTAATTCCTATGGCTTTGTAACTGTTTTTACTTCTTTTTTCTTTGGAGACATTGTTTTTATTCCTGGTGCTCTGAGATTACATGATGACATACCTTGTATAGGTCTTCTAAAATGTATTGTGTTATGTAGTCAGTGGGTTCATTTCTGTCCATCACTTCTGGAGAAATATATTTGTTTGTGTGTTTTGAGATAGGGAGAGGGATAGAGGGAGAGAGAGAATCTAAAGCAGGTTCCACACTCAGTGCAGAGCCCCACATGGGGCTTGAACTCATGAACAGTGAGATCATGACCTGAACTGAAATCAAGAGTTGGACCCTTAACCAACTGAGCCACTCAGGTGCACCTAGAGAAATGAATTTCACTGATAACTTAATTCCACTTAAGGTTTTCTTGGTTTATTCTTATTAGAGCTATATTTATGGTGATATCAGACCTCCTTGTGTGATACCCACATACTTTTTATTTCCATTCTTTTGTTTTTTTAGTCTTTGTTGGAGATGCAACTATATCTATCAATTCTTTTATTGATTTTTTAAAAATATTTGTTGGGGCGCCTGGTGGCTCAGTTGGTTAAGCGTCTGACTTCAGCTCAGGTCATGATCTCACGGTTCATGGGTTAGAGCCCCACATCAGGCTCTGTGCTGACAGCTCAGAACCTGGAGCCTGCTTCAGATCCTTTGTCTCCCTCTGTCTCTGACCCTCCCCTGATCACGCTGTCTCTCTCTCTCAAACATAAATAAAAACATTAAAAAAATTTCTCATAATTTATTTTTAAAAACTTTCCAGGGACACTTGCATGGCTCAGTTAGTTAAGCATCTGATTTTGGCTCAGGTCATGATCTCGTGGTTCATGGGTTCGAGCCCCACGTCGGGCTCTGTGCTGACAGCTCAGAGCCTGGAGCCTGCTTCAGACTCTGTCTCCCTGTCTCTCTCTGCCCCTCCCTCCTTCTCACTGCCTCTCTCTCACAAAAATAAACATTTTTAAAAATTTAAAAATTTCCAGCGCTCTTTCTTGTTCTTTGATTATTTTTTTCTTTAAAATAGTTTTGTACATGCAATTTGTTCTCTTGTACTTCTGAGAATGTACGTAAGTTTTATTTCCATATTATCACTCTTAGGATTTCCTCCAGTTGTTTCCCCCATGTTTGTTTTGGCCTTCGTGTGTATGTGCAGGTGGGTGGAGGGGACTTTTCTCAAAACTCTGGTCATCCTTGGCTGTCTGTTTATGGGAGCCCCACGTACATGTTCAAGACTACTCTTCTGGTGGGTTCTTGGAGAGTTGTCAGGTAAGTCCCTCACGTGTCAGATCTGTAGGTCTTTTCTCTTGGGTGGATTGTTTTCCCAGGGAGGAGTCCTACTTCGCCCTTGCCTGGGACACATGAAAGCTCTGCAGGTGGGGCGCCTGGAGGGCTCAGTTGGTTAAGCATCCAACTTCGGCTCCGGTCATGATCTCATGGTTCATGGGTTCGAGCCGAATGTCAGGCTCTGTGCTGGCTGATAGCTCAGAGCCTGGAGCCTGCTTCCGATTCTGTCTCCTCTCTCTGCCCCTCCCCCATTCATGCTCTGTTTCTCTGTGTCTCTCAAAAATAAATAAATGTAAAAAAAAAATTAGGAAAAAAAAGCTCTGCAGGAAAGGGGCTGGGAGTAACATTTCCTTAGTATACCTAGTGTCTAGCTATGTTCTGATATCTGGACTCCAGAACCTTTCCTGTTGAGCCTCGGCAGATAATAAACCTCCTACGGGGTGCAGGTGGGGTGTAGTTCCCTGGCTGGGGAGATGGGGGAAGGCGATCCGGGGTCCTAGACTCTCTGTATGGAGACTAGCAACAGCCATGCCCGGGAGTGGTCCTGAGCCCCTCCTGGATCCTGCGGCACAGAGTGGCCCCCTCTTCAGTCGTCCTCTCTGACCACACGTTTAGCCAGTGGACAGAGCTGTGACCCAAGTTGCTTACAAGGGGCCCCTCCACTTTGCATCTTCCAAATTTCTGTCGCGCCTTTCGTCCAAGGCCATCTCTCACAGGCATCGTGTCCATGTGTGTTTTACTTAATCCCTTTGTTACCCTTTCACTGGGATTTCTGGAGCGAGCGAAGACAGCTCCTACCTGTGATTCATCAGGTGTAACCTCAGTCCTTTTGTACAACACAGGGTCCACTTGTGCCGCTCATACTCCACTGACCAATTTCCATCATTTACACGTTTATTTCCTCCCTTAGACTTTAAGCTCCTGAGGCGAGTGCTAGAAATAGTTTGTGTTTTATTTCTAACAGCGTTGTGTGTCTGGCATATAATAAGAGCTTAACGTATATGCGTGTATTTAATGTACACTGAAACCAAGAGGAAAGAGAGCTGGAGGCAAAAGATGGTGGAAGTGGAGAAGCAGAGAGAGGTTTTCATCCACTGAGAGGGAGAAAGAGCTCAGACCGAGGCACCAGGGACCCCAGGAGCCGAGCAGAGCCAAGGGAAACCCTAAGTCTTTCTGAATTGGGGTCAATCCGCCTTCTCCGCAAACATCCCTAAGCTCAGGAAGTGTGTGGCTCTGTGGTTTGGTAGGCTGTCCGTCTCCCTGACCCATCGTCTTCTTGGGAATCCCATGGAGAGACCGGCGGAGGTGGCTCTGTCATAGACGGAGGTTAGTGGGCACTTGCTTTGACCATAGAGTCAGGCCAGGTTTGAAGATATTTGTTATTCTTTGAGAGAGAGCACAAGTGGGGGAGTGAGGCAGAGGGAGAGAGAAAGAGAGAGAATCTCAAGCAGGCTCCGTGCTCAGCACAGAGCCCAATGTGGGGCTCAATCTCATGATCCTGGAGTCATGACCTGAGCCCACATCAAGAGTTGGACACTCAATGGACTGAACCATCGGGTGCCCCAAAGAAAGGTCTGCTTTCAAATTAAGTGCCAACTTCAAAGAAAAACCTATGGGTATTTTGTTGGTGGGTGGCTGGCTATTTTATTTTGTTTGAATTTATTTTTACATGTCCTCCCCCCAACAGTCACAATTTATTATCTAACAAGAAACCAAAAGTCACGTGGTCCCAGAAGGAGATAGATCAGGGATGTCCATGCCCCTCTTCGCCGACATTGGCTTCTCCTACTTCCGGCACGCAGGAGAACAATTTTCGAGCTTCTAGAATTAAATGAATTAAAAAAGGGAAATATTTAAATGACCATTTATAGAATATTTGCCATGTGCCAGACACTGTGCTAACTGATGCATCTCATTTAATTTTCCGATGTAACTATTAAGAGCTTCCCATGACAGAGAAGGAAGCCGGGCTCAGGCGGCTGCTCAGGGCAGCCCTCAGGGCCCGCAAACCGCGACGCCAGGATTCAGATGCAGGTCTGTCTCCTTCTAAGATTGCCTTTAGGTTTGGTTGTTAATTTCTCTTTTAGGCTAATTTGTATAATGATGTTTCGGGGGACTTTGAGGCGTATGTGTGGTGACGTCAGCTTTGTCTTATGCTTCCCGCGGACATGTGGTGTGTGAAGATGTTATCAGGGACCCGCGAGGGCGAGAATGTTCTCTTGCCCACTCAACAGCTCCGGCTGCAACATGGAGTGTCTGTGAGCGAGGAGGTAAGTACCTTCTTGCCTCCCTGGCGAGGCAGGTGGCGAAGGGGCCCAGCAGCATCCCCTGCCCGGTTGTCATGCTGCTCGAATGTCCCTTAACCAGCAGAGGGCAGACCTGTGGTCCCAATCGGCAGAAGTGGGCAAAGAAAATTGTTCTTGAAGGTTTGGAACAGAGGGGGAGACGTTTCAGGAAAATGGCAGCTGCAGCCCTCGCTTCCCAGAGGCGGGGCTGTTTTTATATCTTTGCAGACAATGTATTTAATCATCCTGTGCTTAACCTCCTTCCATAAAGATGACGTAAAGTTGCCAGGCCACCTTGACTTTGCTTTCCTACTCCTGACTTGTCGCTAGCAAGCTGATCTTGGTCTGGAGTGTAGTGTCCCAGGGGCAAGGACCGCGTCTGCTGTGAAATACCACGAAGAAGAAGGGGATTTCCTCTGCATCCTCCTATCTGGGAGGCTCGCAAGGGCTCAGTGGGGCCGTGTGTTCAAGGCCCAGCACGCTCCCCTCGGCAGGACGCTGAATCCAGAAGGCGATGGATGCATTAAAAGAGTTCATGAAAAAGGAAATTACCCACAGCACCTTTCGCCAAAATTCTATCTGAGCTGAAACTCTTGATGAATTTACCCAGATCTTCATCTTTACAAGCTCACCTGCATGAAAACCCCAGGAAGGGTAAACAAAAACTTCTCCAAGTTGATTCCGTTTCCCGGAGAAGCAGGCTTTCACCCGCTGCCTGGTCCTTCTGTGCGTGCCTGGCAGAGCCGTATTAATCATGTTCACGCGGAGGCTCCTGCCTTCCGTCCCTGTTACCGCCCGCATGTCTGGGGGGTCAAACGCTTCCAGAATTTCTTTCGGACTGGCGGGGTGGAGCGTGGTGGGTGTGAGGGGGAGCATTTCTTTCCCCTTCAAACTCGATCATTCTCCTCCCTCCCAATGTGTCTGATTATGTTCGACGTTGTCATTAAGCCTAGGACAATAGTCATACGGGAAAAATCCAAAGAATGTCACCGACTCTGCTTGTCTGATGAAGGGAGACAAAGGTCCCCACTCTGAGCAGTGACTTGCCTCCAGAAACAGCCCACCTCTTGGATTCATGTGCTTCATGCGATGCTAGAGTAATTAGTTCCTTGCAAACAATGCAAAAGGACAAAAGTTTCAAGGTGTGGGATCACCATGGCAACGACTCAGCTTCGGTCTCAGAATGATAGGAACTGGTCATGGCATTCCTCTGAAATTGGCCGAAGCCTCAAGACCTGCAGGATCTCCCAGCCAGGGCCGAGAATGTGAATCTTTGCACCTCCCAGGGGAAGGGGGCCTGTCACGTGGGTGTGGTGGTGGGGGCACAGGAAGGGAGGTCCATGTCCTTGTCCCTGGGTCCTGTGAATGTGACCTTACTTGGAAAAAGTGTCTTTGCCAATGTCATTAAGGGTCTCGAAATGAGATCCTCCTGGATCTAGGGTGAGCCCGAAATCCAAAGTCAGGAGTTCTCACGAGAAAACATAGAGGGAGATTTGAGACACGGACACACAGGAGAGTCTACGAGAAGATGGAGGCAGGGGCTGGAGCCAGGCGACTGCAAGCCCCGGGATGCCAGGGCCCCTGGAGGCTACAAGAGGCCGGAAGTTTCTCCCCTAGAGTCTTCAGAGGAAGCATGGCTCTGCTGAGATCTGGATTTCAGACTTCCGCCTCCAAAACTGTGAGCGAATAAATTTCAGTTCTTGAACCTCCCCCTCTCAGTTTGTGGTACCTTGTGATCGAAGCCACAGGAAACTGCTCTCATGGGTGATTTCTGCTCCCTCCATCCTTGACTTACAGCCAAGAGCCCTTTCCCCGTCACTGTAGAACACGCTTTTTGCGTGAGAAAAGAAGACAAAAGAAGGAAAGCAGATTTTGGCTGGGACACATCGCCAGCCGGGTCATCGGAACCAACTCTGGGGTCGGTGGGCTCTGCTCAGGCTACAGTGCTCACCCCCGGCACCCCGGGAGTCCCGCTCTCCCTAACAGAACCTCCTCTCCGCTCCGTGGCTTTTTCTGTCCTTCCCTCTGCCACAGGCTTACTTGAAAGCTTGAAAGCTTTCAGTGCCACTGACTCCTGTCTCACTCCGGTCAGAATCCCCGTTTTTTTTGTTATTGTTGTTGTTTTTGGTGGCATCATGAATGGTTTCCATGGAAACAAAAGGTTGAGCTAGATCGGTGCCAATGTGCATCTAAACTTCAGGATTGAACAGGGGCTATTGTTTTTGCCAGCCATGGGGTTTCATTCGTTCTGAAGATGTCATGGGGGTTTTGGAATGTGTGTCCGTAACTTCCTGGTTTTCTCGCATTTTCCAGCCCACCTGGCTAACGAAACATGGAGTGACGTGGGAGCGCCTCGGATCCCCACACTCCTCGCTCTTCAGGCTCTCTCCTCGTTTTGCATGTGCATGTAAATGTTAATGAGTAATAACCAGATGGTCCCCACAGGGCAGGCTGCGGGTGAGATGGAGATTCTAGCAGGAGAAACCACAGCCCGAACTTTGCCAATCTAAACCCATCTTTGGCTTAGTGTATCAGAACCAGCAAACAGAAGGGGAGAGTGGACCCCAAGCTACGTGCTGGCCCTCATGACCCTGAGGACACGGGTGGAGCCGGCACCTGCTTCCTGCCTATACCAGAGGCACCGCCTCCGATGCGCACAGGCTTTTCCTCCACGGGTTGGTTACTACGGGGAGAAGCAGACCTTAACCAGCCCTCTAACCGGCTCCCGGTAACTGGTGGAGGAGCCCAGGTATGGACTGTGGATCCCTGAAGCTCCGTACCCCTGCTTTACAGGAGGCTCCGCACCCCTGCTTTTCAGGAGACATCACCTGGTGGTTCTTACTCCAGAGTAAGTACGGGTTCAGTGGGGTGTGGGTAGGGTGACCATATTATTAAACTGGGGTGCATTTCAGAAGTTAAGGAGCTGCTATTAATCATATCAGACCCACAGGCATAAAATCTGGGCTGTCCCTGGAAAAGAGGGCCATCTGGTAACTCTACCTTTAGGCCACCCTGTGCCCCATCCACTAAAGATCTCAGTGTTGAAGTGCCCTGTGATTCAGTGCTTGGACCTCTTTAAAAATTTTTTTTTAATGTTTATTTATTTTTGAGAGAGAGAGCAAGCAGGGGAGGGGCAGAGAGAGATGGAGACAGAATCCCAAGCAGGCTCCAGGCTCTGAGCTGTCAGCACAGAGGCCAATGCAGGGCTTGAACTCATGAACCGTGAGATCGTGACCTGGGCCAAAGACGGCTACTTAACCAGCTGAGCCACCCAGGCGCCCTTACCCCCCTTCTTTTTTTTTTTTTTTAATCTTACATAGTCCGCATACCGATGCTGTGCAGCGGACTTGTCTGCAATGATGGAAGTGCTCTGTATCCATGCTGTCCAATGCAATAGGCACTAGTCAAATGTAGCTGTTGAGTACTTATAATGTAGCTGATGCAACTACGTAAATCAACTTTCACTTTTTTATAATTGTAATTAATATACATTTCAATGGCCACATCTGGCTTGTGGTTACTGTACCAGACAGTGCAGACCCAGATCATTTTTTTCTAGATGGTTAAATACCATCCAGAGGTCTGACCCCCAAATCTGTCCAGCCGTCCCAACTTCTCCCCTAACATCCACACCCATATATCCAATATGATATATTTACTTATATGTCTACTAGGCATTTCACACTTAACATAGTCACAACTAACCCTCTGATCATAATATGATATCACTTCAAGCCCATTTAGTATGGCTATTAAAAGACAAAGAGAAAATAGCAAGTGTTGGCAAAGATGTGGAGAAGTTGGATTCCTGTGCACCTGCTAACGGGAAAGCAAAATGGTGCAGCTGCTGTGGAAAATGACAGGGCGGTTCTTCAAGAACTGAGACAAGATTATCATATAATTGAGGAATCCCACTCCCAGGCATATACCCCAGAGAACCCAAAGCAGGGACTCAAACAGACATTTGTATACCCACATAGCGTTATTCACGATGGTGGGAGGGCGGAAGAAGCCCAAGCGTCCATCCACAGATGAATGTGGTCCGTGCACACGATGGAGTATTGTTCGGCCTTAAAAAAGAAGGAGGTTCTGACATGCTACAGTGTGGATGAACCTCGAAGTTCGTCCATTATTGCTCCGTGAAGTTAGACGGTCACAAAAGAACACGGACTGTGAGCATCCACTTACATGAGGCTCCCAGGGCAGTCAGCTCACCGGGGCAGAGGGGGGTGGTGATGGCCAGGTGCCGGGGAGCAGTGGAGTGTTTAGGAGTTCAGACGTACCTGTTGGGGAAGATGTAAACGTTCTGGAGATTGACGGTCGTGATGGAGGCACAATGCGTGTGCCAAGTGCCACAGAGCCGTAAGGTTAAAGATGGTCAAAATGAAAATTAACACTAGAACTCCCCTAGGACCCAGCAATAGCACTGCTGGGGATTTAACAAGGGACACAGGAGTGCTGACACGTGGGGCACATGTACCCCAGTGTTCATAGCAGCACGTTCAACAATAGCCAAATCATGGAAAGAGCCTAAATGTCCATCACCCGATGAATGGATCAAGAAGATGTGGTTTATCTATACAATGGGGTCCTACATGGCAATGAGAAAGAATGAAATCTAACCATTCGTGGCAATGTGGATGGACCTCGAGGGAGTCATGCTGAGTGAAATAAGTTAGGCGGAGAAGGACAGGTACCATATGTTTGCACTCATAAATGGAACAGAGAAACTTAATAGAGGACCATGGGGGAGGGGAAGGGGAAAAATAACTGGGGGAGGGAGGGAGGCAAACCATGAGAGACTCTTGAATACTGAGATCAAACTGAGGGCTGATGGGGGTAGGAGAGTGGAGAAGGGGGGTGATGGGCATGGAGGAGGGCCGTTGTGGGGATGAGCCCTGGGTGTTATCTGGAAACCAACTTGACCATAAACTATAATAAAACAATTAAAAAAAAATAAAGATGGTCAAAATGGTAAATTTTGTCACGTAAAAAACCTGAACCTTCTGATTATGATAATTCATGATATTGCTTCCGATATTTCCTTCAAACCTGATCCTTACACAGACTTCTCGTCTCACTTAATACCAACTCTGATTCTTCCATTTGTGAAGCCCAAGACCTCTTCTTTCTCTTCCCGTCTGCCTCGGGCACCCCAGTAAATCTCAGCGCTACCTTCAAATCCGTGCGTTCCGAGCCTCGCCCACAGGCCCCATCACCCTGCATGCTGGGCCACGGGTCCGCCCTCCATGCACGTTTCTGTTGATTTTTCACGTCCCTGGGAGTGACAGCATGTCTTTGCCAGGACCCGAAAGCCCTGCCTTGTCTGTCCGGTTGCACAAGCCTCTTCCTGCTCCTCACGCGCCCCAGGAATGTCTTTGCCTACAGTGTCCTTTGCTCCAGATCTTCGTGGCCGAGCCCCCCCGCCCCCGCCATGTTCTTAGGCGTGTACCCGTATCTCCCTGAGCCCTTCCCAGGTCATCCTGTCAAAAATTTCAGCCCCTCTCCTGCCAACGCTTCCTATCCTTCTTGCTTGCTTTGGTCTTTTTCTCATTCTCTTTCATCAATATCTTAACATAGTGTATGTTTTATTCATCTTGTTTATTTTCAGCCTCCCCACTAAAATGTAGGATGTTTGAGGCAGGGGTTTCGAAATCTCTTTCATTCTCTGCTTTTCTCACTGTGCCCAGATCGGCACCCAATAAATGCGTGT
>PJEM01020559.1:0-13253 GCA_004023845.1 Helogale parvula
TGAGGGAGGGTCTGGGAGCACCTGCCGTGGGATTTCCCGTGGCCAGGCGATGGGGGAGGGGGGCTTCCTGGGAGGCTGGAGGGGAGGCTGGTCGTCGGTCAATCAGTTAACCAGTCAGTTCATCACTGGGGGGTGGGGGGAGCCCACAGAGCCCAAGTGAGCTGAGGGGGCGGAATGAGGTAGAGCTGAGTTCTAATCCCCCCAGGGCCACTTCCTAGCAGGGAGTCCCTGAGCAAGCAAGTCCCTGCTCGCTTCGCCAGCCTCCCCTGTGTGCACTGCGGCTAGGCGGCCCCTGCCTGCGGCGCTCACCACCACCTCCTCCCCCCCCCCCCCCCCCCCCCCCCCCCCCCCCCCCCCCCCCCCCCCCCCCCGCCCGTCACCGTCCTGTCACCCGGTCCATCCCTTCAATGCATACGGAGAGGGGAGGCCTCGAGAGGAGAGAGCCTGGTGGGCATAGAGGCACCTGGGACGGGGGCGGGGGCGTAGGTACTGACCATTAAACAGGCTCAACAAAAGTTCCTTCTGGTGGGCGTGCTCCCTGTGGGCGGGGCCTGGACTGGAGGCGACCCCCGCCCTTGATAGCTCCGGGACTCAGTGCCTGACCCGTCTGGGGTCGGTGTTGCATCACCTGCTCCCTTGACCTCTCCTCCTTGCCCGCTCCTGTCCTCCAGGTGTGGGGAAACTGAGTCCCGTCCCGGAGAGGCCAGATGGATGGCGTGGTGGCCCAGACCCAGGAGTCTGATGTCAGCCCCTCCCCTTAAGCTATTTCTGAGCCTGACACATAAGCTCCGGAGAGCTGGGGCGCGGGAAGCATGCTCGTTAATAATGGAGGAAACCTCAGGCAGCGTCCTCGGGGTCACCAGCTGGAAGGGTCTCCTGACACCCACTGGGGCTCCCTGCAACTTAAAACCAAGTGCGTGCCTCAATAAGGAAAGGCTGGTTTATTTGTTTGAGCACGCCCCTCTCACAGGCACCAGCAAAGGGGCTGCTGGAACATTCCCCCCAGGAAGGAAGGGTGAGTCACAGAGAAGGTCGCTGTTGATAATTGCAGCGGCCCCTTTAAGCCGCATTGCCAGGGCCGGCAGCTCTCATCTGGCTGCAGCAATCCTTCCAAATCAGGGTGTGGGGCTGCTCCCCGGCAGGGAAAGCTGTGGCCTGCAGAGCTCTCCCAGGGCTGGGGACAGCTGCAGGGCCACCCCCCACCCCCTCCCTCTTCCCCCGTCCCCCATACTGGGCAAGTGCACCATGCGTGCACACACACACACACACACACAACTCTGTGCAACAAACACAGAAACTCATCCTGTCTCCCCAGCACTCCCACTTGGACCACACTGTGTGTCTGAGGCCCGCCAGCCACTAACCCACGGCCTGGCCTAGGCCCACACAGGCCATTCTGCAAGAAGGAATTCTCCAGAACCCTGTGGCCTTCTTCAATGCTTCTAGACTTCTTGCTGCAAAGCCCCAGAACCCCAGGCCCCCTCAAGTACATTTAGAACCCGGTCCCACCTGACCGGAAGGAAGGGTGGAAATGTGGGGGTGGGGTTGGTGTTGAAGGACGGGAGGTGGTCTAGATGTCCAATGTGGCCCGGGGTTCTCCATGCTGGAGATGGGGAAGGAGACGGGCTGGGAGACATAATGCACCCAAGGTCCCCAACTGGAGGGGCTGGGCTTTGAGCCACGTCTTCGGGACCCAGGCTCCATACACCTCACCAGCCTCAGGTCTCCCATCTGCACAATGGGTGGGTTGAGCAGCAGCTGCCCGTTGCGCTGACCCTTCCTGCTGGTCACTTTTACGCTTGCAGGCCGGGCCACTGGACACATCCCGCCATCTTCGCCCTAAGGCTGGTTTGGTTTTCCCCGAGGCCGCTGGGGTTGCGGGACAGCTTGTGCCTCTGGGAGGCTCCGGGTGTCCGCAGCCCGCTGGCTGACGGCATCTGTAGGAGAGAAGGGAGAAAAGAGCCAGGCGAGGAGGACCCCCAGTCAGGCTGTGCCCTCCACAGTGAGTGGGGCCCACGGAGGGGCCAGAGGTCACGCAGCCGAGTGCCTTGCACCTCAGGGGGCCCCAGGTGCAGGGAGGATCTCGGAGGAGTCAGAGAGGATGTGTCTCTTCGACTCAAAGCCTCCCATGTCAGACAAGGTACAGGATACAGAGCCGAGGCCTAGGACCCAGTTCTGGAGTGAGCTGTGTGACCTCAGCCAAGTCCCTCTACCTCTCTGGGCCTCAGGAAGAATAAGAGGGCTGTTTCCTAGTTTCTGAAGATCCTTCCAAGTGAAGAGTGGAAGATTCTCTGAATCTTTCCTCCTCCACCAACCGCCTCTTGGGCACCCAGTGACCTGACAAAGGCTGTGGGCTTGGATGCGGGGGGGGGGGGGCAGTGAGCGTGGGCTACGGGGGACCCACTCTGCAGCGCCGACTTTCTGCTTTACCCCGCCTCACGCAGCCGTTGGCATTACTGTCCCCACTTTGCACGTGAGGAGCTGGGGCCCAGAGAGGCAAATCCCCGCCTGAGTTCATCCGGCTGACAAGTGCGGGCCCAGGAGGACCCCAGCCTGGGCTGAGCCAGCTGCCTTGATGGTTACTAGGAAAGTCTTCCAAGTGGAGACCTCTTAGTAGCTGAGTCTAGAATGATCCCCCAAGTGGCAAAGGAGACCAAGGACACTGGGGAGGGGGCACACCCCGAACAAGGGCGTGGTGAAGCATGTGAACCTCTGAGTGTGGTTTGGGCTGAAGGTCTGGCGCAGGGTGGTGGCGGTGAGGACGGGGCTGTGGGGCTCCCCTGGGCCCGGTGCCCAAGGTGGCCCCATCTTGGTGTCTCCTATGCCCTTCCCAGCAGCCCGGACTGATTTCTTATGTCAAAGCTCAAGGCTCTGAGAGGCGGGAGACGAAGCTGCCAGACCAGTTAAGGAACTCTTAACTATTTCCAGCATCGCTGTGGCCAGCCTCTACTGGCTAAAGCACTTCCGGGGCCCAGCCGGAGAGAAGGGAGGGAAGAAGAGGGCCCCCCCACTCGTCTCGGTGACGGGAGTGCAAAGAATCTGTGGCCGTGTTAACCTGCCCCAGACGCTAATGCATATTTTATGGGAAAAGCGGATTTGGTGGCCAAATACATTGTGGGAAAGGCTCCACGAAGCAAAGTCAGGTAGGGTTCTGTCCTGCGAGACTTCTCAGAGCCTTCACATGCGGATGTGGACGGCCGTCTCTAATACAGGGAAGGAGAGTGTAGAAGTTCCCAGCTGCTGTGGGTTTGATGGCCAAGGGGGTCCCATCTTGGGTGTGAGATACTCAGCCTGGGGGCCTAGGACCCTGAGGCTCAACTTTGGGCCTGCTTTGGGCAACATCATTCCAGAACTTCCAAATGCCTGACTGTGCGGCCTTGTCCCAGTCTGCACCCAGGCTGAGCCTCCTTTTCCATCTTCACCAGTTGCGTGTGGGGACACCTCTCCGGGCGCTGGTCTTTACTGGATGTCTACTGGCAAGGCCGACCTTGTACCCTGCAAGTTTTAGGCTCTGGCTCCTGTCATTCCCTCTGGGCCTCAGTGTCCTCATCTGTAAAATGGGGATATGATGGTACCCATTGCATTAGGTTCAATGGCGAGTGGCTGGGTAACAGGCATGGAATTAAGAGATGGAGACCCAGGCCAAAGTTCTCAACCGCAAAGGGCTATGTGTACCCCGGTCCCGGTGACCGACTGAGGGGGACCCAGTGGGTGGGGCCACGGGTTGGGCCATGTCTGCTGGGCACAGTGCCTGCGTGACCCATGCAGGTGGGCGGTCTGCAGTCCTTCCCAGGGAGCAGGGGAACACTGCCAGGGGATCACCACAGTCTGGTTCATTCCCCCCCACCCCCAGCCCCTCCGCTGGCTGCTTCCCCTCCCTCTCCCGGTCCCTGTCCAGGGCCAGCTGCCTCCACTGCTCTAGGAGGCCAGGCCCCGCACTTGGTGTCCCTGGGCAGAGGCAGAAAGGGGAGGGCTGGCTCTCAAGGAGAGGGAGTCACGAACCGCTGTCCCTCTTCAACCCTCCCCTCCCTGGCCTGGACCAGCAAATCCACCCAAGGGATCGTCTCTGAGCCTCTCAGATGGATCCCATCAGCCTCCAGCTTGGGCACAGGACACTAGGCCTCAGTTTCCTCCTATTTATGACCCCAGTGATGTTCCTGCCTTGGGGAGCTGGGAGGGAGGTAACCCCGGCCTCAGCTGAAGGCAGCTCCAATATGGTTTGGGCTGGCGCCTTGCACCCCATCACGGACTCCAGCCAGAGCACTGTGGGGCGGGTCAGGGGGCAGGAGCCAGCAACATGGTCCAGGTTGTCCCGGCAGCCGAAGTTGGGGTGCGGGATGCGGGGTACCCTGGAGAGAGAGGAGTGCCGGGGCGGATCTTCTTCTTCTTTTTTTTAATGTTTATTTTTGAGAGAAAGAGACACAGAGTGTGAGCAGGGGAGGGGCAGAGAGAGAGGGAGACACAGAATCCAAAGCAGGCTCCAGGCTCTGAGCTGTGAGCACAGAGTCCGACGCGGGGCTCGAACCCAGGAGCTGTGAGTCATGACCTGAGCCGAAGTTGGCCACTCTCAAGCCCCCCAGGCGCCCCAGGGCAGATCTTCTTTACCAGCCCATCCGCGCTCCCCAGTGTGAGTCCCCACACTTCACTGTCCCAGCGGTCGCCTCGCCGCCTGCCCGGTGCTCCCAGCCAGCTGCTGCCGCTTCTCTCCATCCCCAGCCTGCAGCCACTCGTCCCCTGCAGGCATTGCACACCTGCCTCCTCCTCCTCCTCCTCCATTTCCTACCTGGAGTGGTGCTCCAGACTCCTCTGTGGCCCTGGCTGCAGGGTGGCCCGGAAGACCCATCCTTCTGGGCCCCGCAGATCCCCGCGTTGCCAGTGAGAGATGGCTCCATCGGCCCCCTCCTGCCACACCCCCTCTCCACACCCCCACCCTCCCCTGGGGCTCATTCAGCTTTCCCTGCCCCCAGTTCCCTCTGGTGCGGAGAGCACCCACTTGGAAGTTACACAGACTCGGGTTCCCACCCCGGCTGTGCCGCCTCACGGCGCTGAGCCTCAGTGCTCCCTTCTGCAGAATGGGGAGAAGGACAAGAAAGCCCCCCTGGGGCTGTAGTAAGGATGGAGTGAAGTGTGTTTTCACGTTCTTGGACGGCCTACGAGTCCACTGAGCACTCATCTGCTATCGGTGTGGCCACCGCTGCCGCCTCGTATCCCCAGCCTGGCCCGCTGTCACCCGGAGCCTGCAGCCCTTTGCACAGAGTGCTCGCTACCCGGACCACTTGGTCTTCGCTGGGGCACGCTCACTGGCCCCCACCCCCTCTCCTGGAACTTAAAGCCCAGCTAATTTTCAAAGCTCTTTGTCACTCGTCTTTCTGGATTTCCCGGCAAGGCTGCCCTGACTAGTGGCCCAAAAAGGCCTTCGAGGAGGAAGAGATTTCCTCCCAGCTGGCCCCCCAGCCCCCCGCTCCCCGAGTGTCCCCCACAGAGAGCTGGGTGACCCAGGGCAGGCCACTCACCTCCCAGAGCTGCTCTAGTCCCCCCCCTGCAGAGGGTTGCTAACATCATCACCAGACCAGGTGACAGGTCCCCTCCCAGGGGGTGCGGGGGATGGGGGGCCACCAGGTGGATCAGGCACCTGCTGAGCACTTGCAGAGGGCAGGCCGAGACTCAGGGCCTGCTTGTCCAGCCCACAGCCTTCCGCGCAGGCTCTGAGCGAGGCCAGAGCCTTCCCAACTCCTGAACTCCTGCTGAATATCACCCTGATTGCGTTGTAGGGAAGGCAAGAGAACATTTGTTCTTCTTCTTGAAAAAAAAAATAGCATTTTTCTCCATTTACCAAAGTAATACATGTTAATTGTGGATAATTTTGAAATTAAGACAAACCAAAGAGAAAATTTTAAATTGTCTGTAATTCATCACCCATCCGGGGAAGGACTCTGGGCGCGGGAGCTTCAGGTCTCCAGACTTGGTAATGAATGTGGAGCCCGGGCTGTGCTTCGGGCCTGGTGAGGGGACCCCAGGACATACTCCTCCGGGCAGCCCGGCTCTTCCGTTCCCCCAGCAGGACCCGGCTTTCTGCCCCACCTGGGCCCTCTGCCCCGCTGGTACTCCCCATCTGGCGAGGGCTCCCTACCACCAGCCGTTAGAAGTGTAGGATCTCAGCGCCAATCCCCGGAACATGCATTTTCCCAGGATTCCCTGGGGGGAGGGGGGTCCTCGGCACTGCATGGTTTGGGAAGCCGTCCCAAAGCCCCCTTTCCGAAGGCGGTCCCTGGTCCCATTGCGTGGACACGCTCACACTTCCTAAGCCAGGCCTGTTATTGAACACAGAGGTGGTTTCCGGGTTGTGATGTCATAACGCCCCGTGAATACATCACGAAGAGCTGGAGCCCTTGGCACAAGGTGGGTTTGATTTTCCTGGCGCTTCCCTGAGCTCCGCTCCCCCCCGCCCCTCCCCGCACCCTCCATTGGCTCTCCTTCTCCCTGGAACATTCTGGTGGGGTAGGGACCATCGACATCCTTGTTCTGCAGATGAATGAGCGGAGACTTGGGGCAGGGGTGACAGCGCTGTCCCCTGCATCACAAGCAGTAGTCAAGCCGGCACCGTCCTCCTAGCCCTTGCTGTAGGGGGACTTTTCATCCAGAAGGTAGGCTCCTGTGTGCCCAGTGTAGGTCTCATGCCTGCCGGCCCTGTCCCTTGCCCGATGGGAGTTTGCCCTGGTGACGGACGAGGCCTGGCAGTGCCACATGCCACGTGTGGCTGGTGGATGGGGCAGCCTGGCTCTGCTGTGGGAACCTCCGGGGGGGGGGCAGGGCTTGGGGAGGGGGGTTGGACCCCTAGGGGAGCAGGAAGTCTGGGGGGAGTGGGGCTCGGGGCCCAGCAGAGAGGAGGGGCTGGGAGGGACAACAGCGGGGGACCTTCCGCTTCCCGGGGTGCCTGTGGCAGGAACCTCAACCGTGGGAGTGTGAATCCTTTTGGGGGAAACCCTTGGCGGGGAAGGGAGTGCAGGGATGGCGGCAGATTCTATTAAAAGCAATTCTCATTACTGTACCATTAATTATTAATAGGATCGGGCAAATAAAGGATGGGAAAACCCAGCTGGGCCTGACGCAAATCTTGCCTCTGAAGCAAATGGCTTTTGGTTCACGTCCAGGAGACCCAGCCATGAATGCGCCTGTTGGAAAAGTAATGAGGAGCCCGAGGCTGCCGCGTGGGCCGGGCTCCACGCACACCTGCTTAAGAAAGATAAAGCGGAGGGGGCGGGGCACCTGGGTGCCTCCCTCGGTTACGTGCCACTCAGGTCATGATGTCACAGTTCGGTTCACGAGTTCGAGCCCCTTCGGGCTCTGTGCTGACAGCTCGGGGCCTGGAACCTGCTTCTGATTCTGTGTCTCCCTCCCTCTCTGCCCCTCCCCTGCTCTCTCTCCTTCTTTTAAATAAATATTGAAAAAATATTTAAAAATAAAATAAATGAGGAGGGTGGAAACCACGAGTGCAGGAACCAGATGATTCTAGCTTCCTCTCCCCCAGAGCTACTGGGACCTGGAGCAAATCAGGTGCTCAATCCATGTGTTTGATTTCACAGGCCGCTGATCTGGGGGACACGAGAATGAGGTCTCCGAGCTGGAGGGCTGCTGGGGAGGTCAGCTTCGCTGAGCAGAGGGAGGAAGGGGTGAGGGCCTGGTCTCTTCCCCAACTCCTGCGTCTTTGCGAAATTCTTCTGGATTACTGGCTGATTTATCCTGACGTCCACTGCAAAGCCAAGCGGTGAAGGCACTTTTTTGGGAATAAATAAATGTAAATGAATGACTGAGTCTGGGCTTAAAACACACACACACACACACACACACACACACACACACACACAATCTGTGGACTTCCATATAAAATGGCATCTAACTAGAAACCCCCCTGGGCCGCCTGGGTGGCTCAGTCGATTAAGCCTCCGACTTCGGCTCAGGTCATGATCTTGTGGTCTGTGAGTTCGAGCTCCATGTTGGGCTCTGTGCCTGGAGCCTGGAGCCTGCTTTATTTTCTGTGTCTCCCTCTCTCTCTGCCCTTCCTCCGTTCATGCTCTGTCTCTCAAAAATAAATAAACGTTAAAAATTAAAAAAAAAAAAGAAAGAAAGAAACCCCCTGATCCAGTTTTCCATGAAACACGAAGGCAGAGAGAAAGACAGAACCTCGCCCAGGGTAAGGGACAGATGTTGTCTTTGTGCCAGAATCTGGGAGGAGCCATACCGATGACAATGGTGGGGACAGTGCTAGAGAGAAACCTCAGGCCACAGACACCAGGCACCAAAGGCAGAAGGCACGGACCCCCTCCACCATTCGCCCCGGCTCAGAGGCCCGGGCCCTGCGCCAGGCTGGACACTGGGCCGCCGTCCGTCTCCCACAGATGCTCTTGGAGTAAAGTCCCCTGGTCCCACTGAAGGCGGGCAGGACCGACGGCTTTCATCTGCAGGGTGGTCTGGAAAGCAAACGGGATGACTGGGGGGGGGGGGGCGGGCCGGGGGGTGGCAGGAACCCCCCCGCAGCAGTGCATGCCGGGACTCCTGCTTATTTCAGCAGAACACCCCAGAGCCAGGCGGCGGGGCAGACGCAGAGCCGCCTTCCCTCGCAGAGCGGCCGGTGGCAGGAAGCGCGCAGGGAGCGGGGAGATGGACCGAGCCAAGCCCACTGGATTCCGTCGCCCAGACCAAACCCTGAGAGCGGGACGTCGCCGTCACACGCGCGAGGAGACCGGGAGCCAAGGCCGAGTGTCCGTCTCCTGGGCATCTCCGAGTGAGGGTGGATGGGGAGCGTGTGGAGGGGACAGCGCAGAAGCAAAGGCGCCACCAACGGAGGACGGTGGAGAGACGCGTGCACAACACGCAGAAGGAATCCTGAAACACAGAAGGGTCGGCGGGGGGGTCCCGGAAGGAACCGGAAGGAACCGGGGAGGAAAGACACGGCTCGCCAGGCAGGAGCAGAAGCACAGGGCAGCCCCGAAGAGTGTGGGAAGGCAGCGCCGGGAGGAGAAGGGTCGTGGACCGCGCAGTGTGTGGAACTGCGTTTGGGAAAACGAGGTCCAAGTCCCAACCCTTGGTGACTGTGAGTGTGACCTTATCTGGGAAAGCGGTCTTTGCAGATGTAACTAACAATCTCAAAATGAGATCACTGAGGATTAACGGGGGGGGGGGGGGTGTGACTCCAATGATAAGTGTCCATATAAGAAGAGAAGACACAGAGAGAAAGCCGGAAGGACAAGGGGGAGGCCATGTGGAGCTTCGAGACAGAGACGGGAGTGGTGGGACTACGAGCCAAGGAACACTAAGGCTTTCTGGAAGCCTCCAGAAACTCTGGAGAGGGGCACAGACAGATTCAACCACGGAAACTCCTGAGGGGACCACCCCTACCAGCTCCTGGATTTCAGACTTCTGGCTTCAGGAACCACAAGAGAATGAATTTTCGTGGCTGTAAGCCACCCAGTTATGGTGCCTCGAACAGCCTTAGGAAGTGGATAGAGATGGGCTGAGGAAGGACCCCAAGGGAGGGGAAAAGCACAGAAGCAGAATTCAGATCCACACCGGAGGCAGTAAAAAGCAGAAGCGGTAACGCAGAAAACAGCCAAGGCAGGGAGAGACCAACCTAGAGATGCTTCCTGAAAAGGTGTGGCAGCAGGTTAAGAGCTGAGAGCGAAGCAGGAGAAGTTCACGGGGATGAGGAGGCAGTGAGCACATAACGGGGGTTCTTGAAGGAAAGGCCAGAACAGGAGACCGCTTAGAATGTAGTGAATGGAAACTCACCTGTGCTTTAAAACGAAACAAAAATAGGGGGCTCCTGGGTGGCTCAGTCGGTTAGGCATCTGACTTCGGTTTGGTTCATGATCTCACAGTTCGTGGGTTCGAGCCCTGCATGGGGCTCTGTGCTGACAGCTCGGAGCCTGGAGCCTGTCTACGGATTCTGTGTCTCCCCCTCTCTCTGACCCTTCCCTGCTCATGCGCTCTCGCTCTCTTTCTTTCTCTCTCTCTCTCTCTTTCAAAAATAAATAAAACATTAAAAAATTTTTTTAATAAAATAAAGTGAAACAAAAAGATCTGAACATGCATATCGGAAAAGCTCACTGCGTCCTGGGGAAAAGAAATAGCGACTTCTATTGGGACACGTCTTGGAAAACAGTGTGACTGATGCATCGGGATGACACTGCATGTGCCCTCAGGAAGGAAGGAATAAACCCAGGTTGGTTTAGATTGTGTTATGCTGAAGGTTGAGTGGTAAGGGACCGTGTCTATGAGGTTTAGAGGAAATACTGAAGTATTTATTACTGAAAGACATGCTCCCATCAGCTGGGAGCTAAGAATGATAACCCCACGGCTTACAAAGTCTGGGCATTAGCACTGAAACTAGTCAGAAAGCAGCAAGTCGGAAGAATTATTGTAAATATCATTTCCAGACTGAATGCAGATGTCAAAAATTATTGTTAAATGACAAATCATAGAATGGAAAAATAATAATCGAACCATCTGGATCTGAAGCTTTAGGTCACATCACCATGGATCCTAGGCAGGCGGCGACCTACCAGACATCCGAAGTAGGAGTTCACCCGGGGCCCTTTCCAGTTCAGCTCAGAGGGTCTGGTGGCTACAAATGGGGCGTTTTCAAGATAAAGGTAACTCTCTAGCGCAATTAGAAACAAAATATCTACAAACCAAAGTCTGGAGAACACGAAGGCCAGCATGCAGAATGGGTAAAACAATGTGCAGGAAAGAAGAGGAAGCAGCCTCCACAATGGCCGATAAGGCTGAGTCCAGGACTCGAGCCCCACAGGGTCAGTGATAATGAATGTAAACGCATGACGTTTTCTTAGTAAAATACCAAAGACTCTCAGATTGGATGAAAAGGAAACTAAGATGGAAAGCCAGCTGCACTTTGCTTACCAGAAATAAACTTAAAAGCAAGGGACACGAAAAGGTGAAAAAATAAAAGATTGGGGCAAACATATTCAAGGCAAGTTCAAGTCAAGTGAGAACAGTAATATTTGTATCAGATAAAGGACCACAGGCAGAGGCTCCTGGGTGGTTCAGTTGGTTGAGCATCCAATTTTGACCCAAGTCTTGATCTCAAGGTCCTTGGGTTCGAGCCCCACATCAGGCTCTGTGCTGACGGTTCGGAGCCTGGAGCCTGTTTCAGATTCTGTGTCTCCCTCTCTCTCTCTCTTTGCCCTATCCCCCTCCTCCAAAATAAATGAACATTAAAAAAAAAAGGAGTCACAGGCAAAAATCAAGACTTGAGACAGAGGGTCATTTGTATTGATAAAGTGTACAAGTCAGAGGCAAGTGCAAGTTCAAGGTCTGGTTTATGTCCTATACAGCATTAGACCAATCAGGGGAGCAATAATTTAGACACACAGAGAAGGACAAGCGAAAAGACCACCAGAGGAGACTCTGCGCACTTCAGTCTTTGACATATTTAAATCGTACCCCCCCCAACACATTTGTGTGGGATTGGAAGAATATAATTAACAGGTTGATTTAATAACTGAACTTTGTACCTTACGAACAAAAGATACTCATTTATTTGCCGGACTCCATCAAACATTTATGAAAATTGATCATATATTAGGCCATAAAGGAAAATTCAATAGAATCCCCAAAGCAGATATACTGAGAACCTCATGGTTTTGACCACCGGGCAATTAAGCTAGGAATTATTAACAAATGTTTAAATTAAAAAGCCAACCATTTGAAAATTAAAAACCACTTTAGTAAATAATTCCAAACAGAGCCCTACATGACAAACTAGTTTCAAAAAAATAGCACTACAAATGGCACATATCTGAGCGTACGGGAAGGTGGTTAAAATGTTGTAAGGAGGAAAATTCTTAGCTCAGTCTTGCGAGTTTCTTCAACAAGAAAGGGTGGAAGTCGATGAAAATAAACAGCAGAGTTTCATAAGTTAGAAAAGAGAAAAAACACTAGAAATAAAAAAGAAATCTATGACTTGTTCTCTCTGAAAGTCTAATAAATTAGGAAAACTTCTAGCAGATCCAAAGATAATAAGCAGGGGAAAATGAATGTACAAGAAAAGGAACGAAAATATTTTAAAAATCAAATTACATTAAGTAAAGCCTTATGATAATAAATTTGAAAATATGAATAAGCAGATATTTTGATAGGAAAATATGTATAACTCAAAGCAATTCAACGGTAGAAAAAAGCCCAAACATCTATTACCACAGAGTAGATGGGAAGGGGGAGGAAAGAACTTCTTCCCAGAGAAATGTTGGGTCTTAACACTTTTCCTGGCGATTCATGTATTTCAGACATTCCGTTTCGGGACACAGGAAAGATGGAAGGCTTCCCCAGCTCTCTTAAGAATGTAGAATAACCTGGCACGCCTGGGTGGCTCAGTCAGTTAAGTGTCTGACTTCGGCTCAGGTCATGATCTCACGGTTCGTGGGTTTGAGCCCCACATCAGGCTCTGTGCTGACAGCTCAGAGCCTGGAGCTGCTTCGGATTCTGTGTCTCCCTCTCTTTGCCCCTTCCCTGTTCCCGCTCTGTCTCTCTCTGTCTCTCAAAAAGAAATAAAATTTAAAGAAAGAAAGAAAGAGAGAGAAAGAAAGAAAGAAAAAAGAAGGAAGGAAGGAAGGAAGAAGAAAGAAAGAAAGAAAGAAAGAAAGAAAGAAAGAAAGAAAGAAAGAAAGAAAAAAAGAAAGAAGAATGTAGAATAACCTGACAATGAAGAGTTGGCAGAAAACTGCAGAGCAGCCTTACGTAGGAATATGCTAGAACTTCCAAAGAAAACAGATAATTCTGGGGGACGTCGTGGGGGTCATAAGAAACAGCAGGGGGGGAAGCTCAGGGAAGGGGGAAGTGGGTTCCAAGGATTCTGAGACGTCATGGCATTGAAGGGTAACAGGTGCAGCCAGGCTCCCCAGCAGAGGCACGAGTGGTCCGAGGTTGTGAACGCACAACTTGGCCGCTCTCGACGCCAGCCTCCCTGTGCTACTCATCACATGGCCAAGACCCAGTGACTTTTCAAGTCGACTTTGGGGGTCCCAAGGATAAAATCAGCAGTGAAAGGATGCTTTCTTAATGGGCTTACAGGGACATCCACAATGCTTGCCAATCTTTCCAGTCTTCCTTCCGGGCTGAGATTGCACTTTCCAGTGGGCTCAGGCAGGGCCATGTGTTGAAGCAATGCGTGTCATTTCTCGACAGAAGCCCTTAACTGCTGGTACAAGACTTCCTGATTTTCTTTCTCTGGCTACAGC
>PJEM01020560.1:0-13214 GCA_004023845.1 Helogale parvula
GTTAGTAAGACGGGTCAGCCAGCTCCCTGCGCTGCTCTGACGAGTTCCCACAGGCTGTCCGCTTAGAACACAAGGCGCCCATCGGAGTCGAAGCCCCTGAACCAGCCTCACGAGTCCGCGCTGGCCTGACCGCCGGCCTCCTGCAGGCTCCAGGGAGGGTCGGGCTCCCCGGCCCCCGGCTGCTGGCCGCCTGCGTCCTCGGCTGCCGGCCATGTCCTGTATTCTCAGAGCTCACCACCGAGCATCCGCCGCTCGCCCCCCGGGGCTTTCTCGGACCCTCGTGAGGACGCTGGGCCCCCCAGACGGCCAGCTGCTCTCGTTACGGAAGGTCAGCAAGCCCGGGTCCGTCCGTGACCCCGGTTCCCCCGTGTCATGTTCTGCCACAGTCACAGCTTCCTGGAGTGAGAGCACGGACGTCTTGAGGGGCCCTTGTTCTGAACACCCCGTGTCTCTCAGAGCCTGTTTGCGGGATACACTTGGTCACGTGGGAAGAGGTGGTGGTTGACAGTTAACCTCCTCTGCGTTGGTCCCGTAGGAGAAGCGTTGGGGGCGGACATGGTGCTGGTAGGTCTCGCTGCTGGATTTCACTCCCTCCCCCCGCCGCCGGGGCTGAGTTCCCTCACCTCCAGGCCTCCCCGTGACTCGTGTCTTTGCCCGGGGAACTGGGGTGTCAGCAGGGCTTGGGACCACGGCCCCTGGCGTCCTGGGGCCAAGCCCTCGAGCCCCCCAAGCACAGTCCCGCCCCCATCGCCTGTGTGACCTTCAGGGATTTTGCAGAGAAGCCGCACAGGTGCACTTTTCTGATTAGTTGGGACCGTGGGAAGTACGCCTCCCCCCCCCCCCCGTTGTTTCAGGGTTTACGGTCTCACATTTATGCCTCACGTAGGAGGCCCTGGTCACCACACTGCCCGGTTCCGGCTGTCAGTTAGGAACAGGAGGACCCAAACGACTTTCTCAGACACGGCGACCTGTCGGGATCCATCCGGCGAGCCAGCCGAGGCCAGGAAGGAGAAGCCCGTCCGAACGGGCGCGCGTCCAAGCAGCCCCGCCGGTCGCTGGCGCCGGCTCCCCCGTCAGGGCGCACCCGCCGCGGCCCGCCGCCCCCGTGCGCCCCAGGTACGCGCCATTGGCGAGCGAGCGGCCCAGCTGCCCCTTGGCAAGGGGACACGGACACGTCAGACGTCCGCTCGTTCTCAGGCGGAATCGGTGGGCAGACCGGAGCCCGAAGCCAGGAGCGCGGGGCACAGCCCGTCCCTGGGAGGCCAGATGCCGGGCGAGTTTTCATCATGGGAAGCCGTCTTCTGCCATGGCTACTTCAGGGCCTCGGACGGGACGGCAAGGACAGAGCACCCCCGGCCTCGGCGAGCCTTCGCATCCTAGGTCCACTCCATCTTCCTGCAAACCCCCGCATGTCCGGAACCGGAACACAGTTGGGTATTTGTTTCAGTAGCTGCTCCCTCCAGACTGCGGCGAATGGGCCACGGAGGCCGCTCCTCCGTTCTGACCGCGACGCGGCCCGGTCCCGGGCTGGGGGAGACGAGATCCGTGAGCCCGAGGCCCTCGTGACGGACGGCGTCCCCCCCCGTCACCACGGACACGCCCTGAATGCCCGCTCCACGCGCTTCAGCAGCCGCAAGCCGCCCGGCTGCCCGTCACGTCTGCCGGTGTGATACCCGGCCCGGAGCCAGGGCCACAGTGACTGGAACGGGGACGGTCCAGGCGGCCGCGGGTCCCGTTCGCCCCCTCCGGCTCCTGCAGGGGCCCTGGCCTCCGCAGGCGTGCGGCTCCCGGATCTGAGAATTCTCTCTGTGGCTTTCTGTCTTCTGTTTCCAGACCCGGGAAACTGACCTTTGGGACAGTTCGATGCGTTCGGGCACAGCATGTGTTTAAAGATCCCCAAAGAGCAGAGGACGCTTCAGTCTAGAGAACCAGAACCAGAGACCGCGTTTTAAGGGAAGTGTTTAGAATCTGGCGGCTGCACTCGAAATCCAGATCTCTGGCTTCTCTAGAAAACCGGGTCTGATGACAAGAGGCCTTCCTTCCTAGGCCGATGGGGGCTGGGGCTGGGAGGTGCCCCGTGGCCTGAGTCGGCCCCACCGGCCTCTCCTCTGCGCTTCCTGCCTGCGGCCCATCAGAAGGGGCTGCGCGTCCGGGGAGGAGGCAAGTCCATCCCTTCGGGGCAGACGAGCCGTGGGTCAGGAGCCCGGCTCTAGGCCTGGGGGCTGTTCCTGGAGGGCGCTGCCGCTGGTGGGCTTTCCGAGGCTCTCTGCCCCGGAGGAAACGCCAGCTGACGCGGAAGGCCGCCAACAGCTCTGCCGGTTCTGAGCACTTGGTACCGGGAGTGAGCAGTCGGCCCCGGTTGGGAGTCGCCTGGACACGATCCCCGGCTCCGCCAGGAGCTGGATGTGGCGCTTGCGGCCCCGCTTATGGCAGTCCCAGCAACCTCTGGGGCCGTCAGTCCCCGGTTACAAACAGGAACGTGGCCGTGATCTCCACAGCGCAGCGGCCACGGAAGGCGTGTTCCCGGGAGCGGTAAATAGATCCTTCTCCTTTTTAATTTGTTTACTGATCTTATCAGATGATTAACTATAACACCAACTCTCAAACTCTTTGGGCTCAAGATCCCTTCACGTTGTCAAAAATCGTGGAGGACCCCCGAGAAGCTTTTGTTTACGTGGGTTCATGCTAATCCTTACCGTATGGGGTATGAAGACTGAGAATTAAAAAAAATTTTTTAATGTTTATTTTTGAGACACAGAGAGAGACCAAGCAGGAGCAGAGCAGAGGCAGAGAGAGAGGGAGACACTAAATCCGAAGCAGGCTCCAGGCTCCGAGCTGTCAGCACAGAGCCCGATGCGGGGCTCGAACTCACAAACTGTGAGATCATGACCTGAGCCGAAGTCGGATGCTTAACTGAGTCACCCAGGCGCCCCAAGACCAAGAAAATATGCAGATCTTCCAAACAGTGGCTCCCACCACGATCATGTAAGATAAAAAGATGGCCATTGTGGATGCCACCGCTGATTCCACCAGGAGCGTCCGGGAGCTGCTGAGCTGGTGGCGGCGGATGTCAGTCCCCCCAGATCCAGTTTTCTCCCGGAAGCTCACTGACGGCGCACATTGTCAGTTGCTCTCCGTGAGGCTCGCTTGATTCGCTTTCAAGGAAATGTGGACCAGATACTCAAGTCTGAGTCACCGGTTCGTCACTCCCTCAAGTAAAAGCCATCGATGCTCCGTGGAAGCAGCTGCTGGTTCTGCCTGGGACCCCACTGTGTGGTATTTTCCTCTGGCCGATGGCCTCCGTGGTGTCACACAGACTGTTACAGCGGCCGAGGTTTAAGGAGGGGGGGCATTTCTGCCGCACTGAGGCCACCGCTCAGCGAGTGTGGCCTGTCGGCCTGGCCCGGCACCGTGAAGAGTGCGGTGCCGCGGGAGGCGAGGGCACCGGCACCTCCCACCACCGCACGTGAGTGCGAATGTCATTGTGATCCGAGTTCCTAAGAAACATCTTGGTCTTACAAAAATGGGTTTGACCTCACAGACCCCCTGAAAGTTTCAGGAGCCGCCCAGGGGCCCGCGGGCCACACGCCACTGAGAACCACTGAGCTCTCATCATCCAGAGCCCCTCCCCTTGAAGAGCCCTGTGGCGTCTGCACTAGTGTAATGGCGGGGCCGCCGAGGACACGAGAGCCTCTGAGTGGACCTGGGAGGAGACTCGAGCTGGGAATGAGAAGCCCTCTTAGGATCAGATAGAACCGTGGTGTCCCTGCCCTCAGACTGCTCTCCTGGGGAAGCCTTGTGCCGCCGGAAATGCATGTAAAGGGCTGGCGTGCAGTCGGAGCCAAGAACCGCTGCCGTGGGTGCGGGCGGAGCGGGTCTGGGAGGGGGCCGGGTCCGAGGGGTGCGGGCCCACGGTCTGCAGGCAGTGCGGGTGGGCTCTGCCTCGGCTGGTGCGTGTGAGCCAGAGGACGGTGTCCGCAGGCGGAAAATGGACCCCCTTCTGCATCGGTAGCGCCTGGAAGGGTGTGGTGGAGAGAAAATACAATAGTCCGTTTGGAATGAAATGTCCGCGTCTTAGTTCCCACTTAGAGACGGGAGCTGCGGGGAGCTGTCTCCGTGAGGCTTTGCTGGGTCAGACCAGCTGTCCTGGTTTTAAACGTGAACGGGGCTTCGCTAGAGCGGGGCTGGCGGTCATCTCGGACATCTGTGTCCGTGCCTGAGTCGTGACTTTCCACATGGCGTTTTTGTGACAAGTAAATTACCGGATTCCTCTGCCAAGTCATTAGATAACTCGTGAGAACAAAGAACATTCATGCAGAAGGAGAGTCAGCATTATCTTGCTGGGAAAATAAATAGTAATCATTTTTTGAAAAGAAAGCACATTCTATGACTTTGGACAAACTGAAAATTACAGCCTCTCCCGCCCCCGTTTTTTTTTTTTTTCTTTCCCATTTTAATCAATTAGCTTCTAGTGGAGGAAGCATTTCCTACGTCTGTCACTAGAGAGATGTGCTGGTCAATTAAAATACTCGGACTTTGGACGGTGGAGATAATGGCAAGCCTGGAACCATCCATCACTGCGAGATAGAAGGTGACCTCCCCACCTCGAGTCAGAGACCCAAGTGCAATTGCTTCGATCTGATTATCATACCCAGAAATTACCGCTCATCTATGTGCAGTTTCCCTGAAACACGAAGCAGGCAGAGCCGCTGCTAGAAATATTAGAACATAATGAAGAGGCCGCGGTATGGCCTTGACATTGAACACCGGGGGTTGGAAATTGACACGCTGTCCTCACCGGGAGGAAGTGCTGAGATCAACTGGGGTGGGGTTTCCTGAGATGTTACCGCGGCTGCTGAAGGTTAAGTAGGATTCCTCGCGAGGCTTTGCCCCAGAGACATCTGCTCTCCAGGCGCCGCTGGGACCGGAACCCCCGCCCCCTCCCCCCGCGGGCCCGCCTCTCCGTCCAGGCAGCCTCCGCAGCCCCGCGCCCCGTCTGTGTGCACCCCGCCTCCTCGCCCGGAAAAGAAACGGCCCCGGGTGGAAGAGCACCATTAGGGAGTCACAGCCGTCTTGAGTTGTCACTTCTGTCCCTCTTGTTCGTTTGCTCGTTCATTCCGTGCACACGTGCTAGGGCTCGACCAGGTGGCGAGGGCGCGGGGGGAGGGGGGGCCGACACAGACGGGTTCGTTGCGCCGGTGCTCGGGAAACACGCGGGCCTTCCCAGGGTCTGTGCACATGGCAGCCGGTCGTCAGAGGACATAAGTAAACAGGTCTCCCCCCTTTCTGGGCTTGAAAAACCGAAAAAACAAAAAGCTAATCAAACTAGGTATTTCCGCAGGCGGCTGTATCAGCCGAGGACACAGAAGGGGAAATGGATCTAGTGCCGGGAGCGCCCCCTGCCGGCCGCGGGGCCGGGTGCAGGGACAGGCTCGGGTTTACTGTGGTGCCTATGGTGCCCGGGGCGCCCCCTGCCGGCCTCGGGGCCGGGTGCAGGGACAGCCTCAGGTTTGCAGTGGGCGCCTCGGCCCCCCACCCCGTTTTCCGTGCACGAGGCAGCCCTTCCAGCTCCCCTTGGTGTCCCCGCGGTGAGCTCACGCTGCCCCTGTCTGCTGACTCAGCCAGAACAGACTGAAGTGAATTTTAAGGAAGATTAGGAACCATTGGTCCAAAAGGATTTTAAAAACAGATGATTGGTTTGGAAGGGATCTCACTCATAACACTTTCCCCAGCCGAACTCCTTAGGAGCTTTGAACATCCTGAAAATCTTTAGGGTGGGAAAAATGCAAGTGCTCTTTAAAAATCAATGACGGTATTTTAAAAATAAACTTTCCATTTTGCACTTTTAGATTTACAAAAAATTTGAAAAATGGTGCCGAGTTCCCATATACCCCACACTCAGCTTCTAGTATTAACATCTTCACATTAGTCTGAGTACATTTTGTTACAATTAATGAACCAGTATTCCTACACTATTATTAAGTGAAGTCCTCACTCACATTTCCTGAGATGCCACCCGGGGACCCTGTCCAGGATCTCGCATTACACTGAGTCACCACCCTGCCTCCTTAGGCCCCTGCTGGCTGTGACTGTTTCTCTTACATTACTTGCGTTTGGTGACCTTGACTTTTTTTTTAATGTTTTTTTTTAAATTTATTTTTGAGAGACAGAGAGAGACAGCGTAAGCAGGGGAGGGTCAGAGAGAGAGGGAGACACAGAATCTGAAGCAGGCTCCAGGCTCTGAGCCAGCTGTCAGTACAGAGCCTGACGCGGGGCTCGAACCCACGAACCGTGAGATCATGACCTGAGCTGAAATTGAAGCTTAACCGACTGAGCCCCCCAGGCGCCCTGACCTTGACATTTTTGAGGGGCTCTGAGCAGGTGTTTTGTACACTGTCCGTCAGCTGACTTGGTGGTGCTCTTCTCCTGAAGACACAAGAATGTCTGTGAGGCTACGGACTTCGGGGGGAAGACCACGGAGGTCAAGTCCCCTCCCATCATGCTTCAGGGTGCATGCCACCGACACGACCCACCTTCGTCACCCAGCTCAGGTGTGTCTATCAGGCAGGTTCCATAAGAAATATTGTTTTAAAAGGAAAACTTGGAGTCACCTGGGATGCTCAACTGATTAAGTGTCAGACTGGACTCCCTCTCTCAAAATAAATAAATAAAAATAAATAAATAAAGGGAAACTTGGATGAAATAGGGAAGGTGCATATTTCTAGTGATTTAAGTCCAATCCCATCTCTCTCTCTCTCTTTTTTTTAACGTTTATTTATTTTTAAGAGAGAAAGAGACCACATGTGAGCAGGAGAGGGGCAGAGAGAGGGAGACACAGAATCCGAAGCAGGCTCCAGGCTCTGGCTGTCAGCACGGAGCCCGAAGTGGGGCTTGAACCCACGAACCATGAGATCATGACTTGAGCTGAAGTCAGACGCTTAACCGACTGAGCCACTCGGGCGCCCCAAGTCCAATCTCGTCTTGATGTTCATCCCGAGACATAAGCATTGAAATCTGGAACTTGCCTCCTTCGCTGGAAACGCAAGCGGCCCTTTCATCGACTTGGCCTCCAGATTTGAGAGCTCCCCAAACAAGGCTGCCGGCGCCTGTGGGAGCCTGGATGGTTCTGGAAGGCCACAGCAATGGGGGGGGAGGGGGTAGAGGGCAGTGATCCTCTTGCAAGCTCTTGGCTGTTTCACAGGGAGATGAATTAATGTGTCCCTGAAATTCATAAGGTGCAGCTACACGCACAGGCGGCCAAAGGCTCGTGGAGGTTTGAAATCTGGCGAGGAGCGCACACCTCTGCTACCGCCGGGTCTCCTGGGCCCTCGCTCCTGAGTCAGCCTCCAGCTGAAACAGTCTCGCAAACGTTCCTGCTAGTATTTCCGAATGCAGTGCTTCCAGCAAGTAGCAGAATTCAAGAAAGATCAAAAATGTCTTTCTCTCTCCAGGGAGAATGACTAGTCTTACATTAAAATCTGCCATAGGGCGAAGAATTTGACCCTTAAAGGAGCAAAAAGTTGCCAGGAACTAGTCTTCCATTGATGATGTTTAGCCATTTAAAAGTGTAAAAACTGGGGCGCCTGGGGAGCTCAGTCTGTTAAGTGTCCGGCTTCGGCTCAGGTCTTGATCTCACAGTTCATGAGCGTGAGCCCCGCGTGGGGCTCTGTGCTGACAGCTCAGAGCCTGGAGCCTGCTTCTGGTTCTGTGTCTCCCTCTCTCTCTGCCCCTCCCCTGCTTGCTCTCTGTCTGTCTCTCAAAATAATAAATAAACATTAAGAAAAAGTATAAATAAAAATGTAAAAACCATCCTGAGCTCTGGGGCCACACAGAACAGCCTCTTTGGGCCTCGGGTGTAGCTTGCTGATCCCCGAGTTGGTGAATCTGGAGCCTAGAGGCCAGTGCTGGACCCAAGACGTGTGTGTGGGCACAGGCTCATTAGTCATGCCAACCTACTGTGTGTGTGTGTGTGTGTGTGAGATCTTGTGTCTCTCGGACCTAAGCTGTGTGTGAGGAAAGCACTAGACAAGAAGCACATCCGGGGAATGGGGAGACAGACGCCAGGTGGGCGTGGCCAGCCCGACCCAGGAGGGAGGCTGGGGAAGTGACCTGGAGCAGGTCCCCGGGCATGCCGGCTGGGCGAGGTGGGAAGAGCGCCCGGGGGTGCGGGTGACTGATCTGAGCCGCTGTGATTGGACCGGGGCAGGCAGGAGGTGACCCTGGGAGGTTGGGAGGCAAGACCGTGGGGGCCTCGGGCGGCGGGCCCAGCAGGGAGGACCGTGATGAGCTTGGGGTTTACCGGTTGGGAGACCACCCTCGGCCCGGCTGAGAGACGGCGGGCGCCGACGCAGGCTTCCTGCGCAGGGCTGGGCGACCTCAAAGGGCTCCGGCGCGGCCGCGGGTGACCCCCGGACCCCTGCCCGACGGCTGGGGGAATTCACTGAGCGCCGCAGGCCTCGGTGTCCTCCTCCAAATGCGCGTGGTGTCCCTGGGCGCCCCTCTGCTGCCTCGGGGCTAGTTGTGGCCGGACCCCACTCCGCGGCGCCTCTGCATGTCGCCAGGCCCCGGGGCTAGCAGGGGCCGCCAGCCTGGGACAGGCGCAATGGTCAGCTTCCGGGCACCAGCCCCCTTGGTGCCCGCCGCTCAGCCCAGCCCGTCCTGGGGGCGAGTGAGGGCTGGACTGTTGGGGGGGGGCCTTCAGGGAAGAAACTGCCCTAAGTTTCAGGCATGGGAGGGTGTCTGGGCTGGAGCCCCAGCACAGAGGGGCTCCCAGAACCGTGGGGATGAATGACAGCACCCGGGGCGGGGCGGCCCAGGGAGACCCCCGGGCAACACCCCCACCTGGATGGGGTGGGCTGAGGAGCCTGCGCTGCGGAGGGCGGCGGGCATCCTGGCCCCTCCCGAACCAAGTAGGCAAACCGGGCTCCTGAAACCACAGACATCAATCCCGCCCAGTCTGGAGGCCACAAGGCCAAAATCAGGGGGTCGGCAGGGCAGAACTGTCTCCGGAGACTCACGGAATCTCTGCCCCGCTGCTCTCTGAACTTCTGTGTCGCCAGGAGCCCGTGGTGCATCCTGGCTCTGGGACCCACTTCCATCTCCATGGCTCTCCGCGGCCCCACTGTGACTTACCTGAACTGATCACATCTGCAACGACCCCATTTCCAAATAAGGTCACATTCCTGGGGATGGGGGGCTCAGCATATGTTTCTTGGGGAAACAGTTCAAGCCACAGCCGGCAGTCACCACGTAGCCGATTGTGGGGACAGGCCGGGACGTCTGGGCCAGCTGAGAAAGGCATCAGGAAGGGGGTAGGAAAGTGGCCAGTGCGGGGGTCGGGGGTCAGGATAGGGGAGCCCCCTTGGCCTGTCCTTTGAGCCTCATATGGTAACTCTACATCCTTTACTAAAACGAGAAGCTGGGGGGCCCCTGGGGGCTCAGTCGGTCAAGCGTCCAACTCTTGAGTTCAGTCAGGTCACAATCTCACAGTTTGTGAGTTCAAGTCCTGCGTCGAGCTCTGTGCTGGCAGTGTGGAGCCTGCCTGGATTTTCTCTCTGTCTCTTTCTACCCCTCCCCACTACTCCCCTCTTTCTCTCTGAAAATAAATAAATAAACATTAAAAATTTTTTTAAAAATGAGCTGGATTTCAAAGGAAACAAACTGCCCAGACCCTCACTGTGACCTTTGTGCCCTCTTCTGGCCCAGAGGACGCCTCTTCCCTGTCAGGGTCTGCACCTCCCTATCCCACTGCCGCCCGGCTCCCCCCGGGTCTCCTGGTCACAGAAAGGGTGGGGAGGAGGAGAGTGGCCAGCACACGGTTTTTAGTTATTTGAAACCCGTCATTGGCTAACTCACGTGGTGAGCGCGGCCTTCCCGGCGCAGGCCTGGTCCCTTGGCTCTTGCCCTGCCGCCTCGTGGCGGGTGGGGTGCCGAGCGTCACCTCCAGGAGGCTGACGCCGTGAGGTCGGTCTCCCCAGCGCCGTAAACACCAGTGCTGCCGAGAGAGCAGCTGGCGTCCCCGGAGGGCCACTTCCTACTCCAGAAGCCAGGGGGACACTGTGGCCGAAGAGCCCCGCCTCTGGGCCCCGGGCTTGGAAATGCAGAGTCCGGGGCCCAGCCCGGCCCCCCTCCGCCAGGACCTGTGCCTTCAGGACGTGCCAGGGACCCACCGAGAAGCGTGGGGCGTCTGAACCTTCAGCCTCTGCTCCGAGGCTAGAGCCCCGCTCCCCACGGCCACCCCCTTGTCCTCCCCAGCAGGGCCCCCTGAGCATGGCTGTGACGGCGAAGCGTGGTCCTTGGTATCCCCGCGCCACGCTGTCTCCTCGTGTCCTTAGTCACTGAGGCTGTCCCTCGGGCTGAGTGTGTGAGGACAAGCTGTGAATAATTTGCGTCCATGAGAAGAGCTTTCTTTCGGGGCACAGACACCCCTGAGCCCCAAGCGGCCATGATAGTCTCTGGCAGTCATTACCCCCGGTCCGCTGCTGGCAAGCACTGCCTTCATTCACTCACTCATTCACTCATTCACTCAATCATGGACTTACTGATTCATTCACTCACTCAGCCATTCATTCATTGACTCACTGACTCATTCATTCATTCACTCATTGATTCAGCGGACACAGCTCTGGGTGTGTGCAAGGCCCCCACGTGGAGTGCGAAGGCACAGATGAAGTTGTCTGTCTGTCAGGGAGCACAGACGAGACAGCGGGGTCCTCCGGTGGGGTCAGCTGGGGTGCTCCGGGGAAGATGAGGGGACCTGGCCTAAGTGAGGCCCCCTCCCCACCTCCATCCCTCTCCTCCAGGCCCTACACGCTGGTGCCTCCATCTTCAGTTCTTTCTTTGTCACGGGCTGGCCCTCTAGTGACCCCTTTGCTGCCCCTGACACATGTCTTACTCTCTGCCTTTCCTTCTTTGTGAGCTCTGTTTACCCGTCTCTCTTCCCCGCTATCCCTCCTCCGCGGGAAGGGCCGAGTCTCGCCCCCACCCCAATGCACTCCTTCTCAGTTTATTAAAATTACCTTTAGGGGGTCCTGGGGGGCTCAGTCAGTTGAGCATCTGGCTTCGGCTCAGGTCATGATCTCACAGTCCGTGGGTTCGAGCCCCACGTCGGGCTCTGTGCTGACAGCTCGGAGCCTGGAGCCTGCTTTTGATTCTGTATCTCCCTCTCTCGCTGACCCTCCCCTGCTAGCGCTTTCTGTCTCAAAAATAAATTTTAAAAAATTTAAAAAAATTTTTTTAAATAAAAAAAAATAAAATCACCTTTAGTTTGAGGGCTTGATTTACTGTGGGTCTTAGACACAGGATTAAAAAAAAAAAAAGATTGTGGGAGCACCTGTGTGACTCCATCAGTTAAGCGTCTGACTCTTGGTTTCGGCTCAGGTCATGATCTCTCTCAGCTTCCTGAGTTTGAGCCCCGTGTTGGGCTCTGTGCTGACAGCTCGGAACCTGCTTTGGATTCTGTGTCTCCCTCTCTCTCTGCCCCTCCCCCACTCACACTCTGTCTGTCTGTCTGTCTCTCTCTCTCAAAAATAAACATTTAGGGGCGCCTGGGTGGCTCAGTCGGTTAAGCGTCCGGCTTCGGCTCAGGTCGGATCTCACGGTTCGTGGGTTCGAGCCCCGCGTCGGGCTCTGTGCTGACAGCTAGCTCAGAGCCTGGAGCCTGCTTCAGATTCTGTGTCTCCCTCTCTCTCTGACCCTCCCCTGCTTGCACTGCCTCTCTCTGTCTCTCAAAAATAAATAAAAAGCATTAAAAAAAAATAAACATTTAAAAACAATTTTTAATAAATAAATAAAAATTAAAATTGTGGTTAAAATTTTTTAAAAATTTGTGATAACATATACATAAGATAAAATTTACTGTTGCAACCATTTTTTTTAAGTTGATTTATCTTGAGAGAGACAGAGCCCGATCAGGGGAGGGGCAGAGAGAGAGGGAGAGAGGGAGAGAGCGAGAATCCCAAGCAGGCTCCTTTCAGTCTACTGTGCAACCACCGCCACCATCCATTCCCACGACCCTCCGTCTTGCCGACTGGGTGTCTGTCCCTGCTGAGCTCTCAGCGCCCCGCCCCTGCAGCCCCCGGTGACGGCCATTCTACTTTTCACCTCTATGACTGTGGCTCCTCCGGGGACTCCCACCAGGTTTGTCCCTGCGTCATACAAGTGGAATCACACAGCCTGTCCTTCCGTGTCAGCCTCATTTCAGGGCGTGTGACGTCCTTGGGTTCATCCGCGCAGTGGCTCCGGGTCAGAGTCTCTGGGGCACACGTGGGGATCGAGCCCGTTTCGTTAGTCTGTTCACTGTCATTTGGCAGGTGGCGGGCTTTTCTGACGCCTCCATTACTCACCGAGTATCACTACGCGTGAAGCTTCTGGAACAAAGGCTCCCGATTTGCATCTTGCTTTCAGATTACATGGAAACTATGACACTCAGTTGCCGAAAACTGTCTTCAGCAGCAGGTGTGCTTGGAGCGGACTCTGCAGCAAGGGCCGGCGCTCTGCCGCCGTGGCGCTCCTGGGGAAATGCCACGCAGCTCCGTTTTTTAATAGTTCTTGACACTAAACGCTGAAATAGCACAGATGATTCAACAGACTTTCCAAGCCTTGCATTTTACTGATTCTCTTCCGTTTGAAATTTTGACAGTCTTAAGATAATTTGCCGAACACTGTGGACCTTCACATTTGGACCCTCCTGATTCAAGAGCATCATTGCCTCTTGGCTGCTCAGCCTCTGATCTCTGTCAGGCACAAACTGCGGGAGGCGTGGCCGGTGGATGATTCCGGAACACGCGTTACCCCTCGAGCAGGAACCCGAGGCATCAGTGATCCATGGCACTGTTTGTAACTGATGCTCTTGCTCTGAGGATCCGCTTTCGCAGTCACGACCTCTTCTAACTAGTCCTGCGATCAGTTCTCCAACTCCACGGAAACAACCGTTTGTTATTTACTTATTTATTTTTAAAAATTTTTAATGTTTATTTATTTTAGACAGAGAGAGACAGAACATGAGCAGGGGGAAGGTCAGAGAGAGAGGGAGACACAGGATCTGAAGCAAGCTCCAGGCTCCGAGCTGTCAGCACAGAGCCCGACGCGGGACTCGAACCCACGAACCGCGAGATCATGACCTGAGCCGAAGTCGGACGCTCAACCGACGGAGCCCCCAGGCGCCCCTGTTACTTTTTGCACTGACAGAAAGGCAAAGTTCACATTCGTTGCTT
>PJEM01020561.1:0-13257 GCA_004023845.1 Helogale parvula
AGAGATGGGATCTTTCTCCATTCTGATCAGTGGCTTTTCTCCTGTCCAGATACAGTCCTATCCTTCCCCAGCCTCTTTCTCTTCCCTTTCTCTCTCCACGGAAGGGGATCCTGCCTTTCCTTTCTTCCACCACCCATTTTCTCTCTCCCCGTTTGCAATCATGCACCTATCTATGACAGGTCAGGTCCTCCTGGTGGGTTCCTGTAGGTGTCTCTTTCACTTTGCTGCCCAGACTTGGTGTTCAAAGTCCTCTGGCCTCATCATTACTGTGTTTGAGGGATGTGGGAACTTCGGATCTCCTTACTTCTCCGTCATGTTGGATCTCTCTCTTAGATTTTCCAGTTTTGAAAAATTGGAATTGTAATAAAAATTCTTTGATGTGGTAGTTCAATTTTTAGTAGCAAATGTCGACACAGATCTTTTTAAAACTGAGACTTATTTGAATACTTTAAAAAAATTTTTTGTGTGGTCAATTTTTAACTGTTCAGATGCACTAAGTATGAAAGTTGGTGTATAATCGTTGGAAGATATCCAAGTAGTTAAGAGAATATATTTTGGAATTCTGAATGTGAAACCAAGATTGTTCATTGCGAGGGATGTTTAAGTAATCTCACATGGTTGTGGGTGTGGATTGGCCAACGTTAGAATAATGTTTTGATTAAGAACTGCAAAAATCCTATGATTGAGTTTATAAAGTAATGGGTGATTCTTATAAAAGGAACTCTGGTAATTGTGACTTACTTGCACAATATCTCTAATGCTGTCAAAAAGGTTATCTTTTAATAGTTTGCCAAGTTTTTTCTAATTCTTCTCAGTAGGAATCTGTTAGTCTAATTTACCTAAACCTCTTTTAATAGACACACAACATACAATTCACTTTTCAAAAATGTCAAGTATTTTTGTTATTTTTAGAATCAATGATCTAGACTAAGTTTTTCACTTACCCAATTGCATGATTTGACAAGGAATTGTTTTGAAATTGTTTTAGTTTCCAAATTTTATAATTTTGAGTCCAGTCTAAATAGACTGTTTATACAGAGGGGGTCCACTCTATAAACAGAGTCCCATAAACAAATACGGCAATTAAAGTGAGTAATTGAGTACAGACGTTAATATGTGTTTATGGCTTCCAGATTAAATATTTGGAATACAAATGTGCAAGAGATAGTGTTCCTATTAACAGTACATTTCCAAATAATAATGATAATGTGGTAAGTCACTCATCTGAAAGCCCTCTTGTGAGATAGCTTGTTCATAATTAATGTTGTGAGTAATGAATCCTGAATATATGAGTAACAGCCACGACGAGTGCTTTAATGCAGGTATGTAAAATTGCTAAATGCCAGTGGTTAATTCTCAGTGTACTATCACGAGTCCTAAATGACTGGAAGTTGAGAAAGTCACAGTTTTTATGTAAGTTTGTGATAAAGCATCAACAGGAGGCAATTGAATTGCTATGGGAGAAGGCATGACGTCATGGCTTGGACAATAGCATTGTTTTGCGGTGTAGGATAAAAATCCCATCAGTAGAAAAGCTCTTTCTATTATGCTTGTTGAGAATAGTCCTCTAACAGGAATTAGATCATCTATGAAGAAAAGAAATCATGAATGGAGGCCAACTCAGCTGGTTTTATGGATGCTATCATAATTAATCCCAATAAATCTAAATTGCTAGAAGAACTTAATATAATATGAGCTTATGGCCATGTTGGTTATGATTTAAAATACCTGTAATATAAACAGCATTGAGATAAAAGCTATTTATTTTCAAGTTTTTAAAAATATTTTTTCTGTTTATTTATTTTTGAGAGACAGAGACATACAGTATGAGCGGGGGAGGGGCAGAGAGAGAGGGAGAGACAGAATCCAAAGACAGGTTCCAGGCTATGAGCTGCCAGCACAGAACCCGAAGTGGGGCTTGAACCCACGAACCGTGAGATCCTGACCTGAGCCAAAGCTGGACAGAACCGACTGAGCCACCCAGGCGCCCCTGTTTTCAAGCTTTTAATAGACTAACTACTGACAGGGAGGTTGAAGATAAAACTTAAGATGTATGAGAAATGTAGGCGTATTTCAAATACTTTTTATTTTTTCAAATAATTTTTAAATAATTGAGGCTATTTAAGCTAATTATGAGGCTATATAAATTATAGTTAATATAAAACTTAAGTTTTTTGACAGGTCATTTTATTGTTAGTAATATTAGTGTGGATATAAAAATAATTAACATAAAGTAGGATAGAATAACATAAATAATTAACATAAAGTAGGGCATCTGAGACTGTATGTATTTGACACTATTACTAAAAATGCAAAACCTACATTGATAACTCAAGCTACACATGCTTATAAAATAAGTGGTATGAAAATCAGTGATGTTAAATATTTGTTAAGGGTAAGCAAAGTTATAGACAAATAATACAATACACTCTAAATTTAAGAGTGAAGCTATTTTGGGGGACTGGTAGATGAAAAGCCACATTACAGCCACAATGAAACTAGTGAGATATTCATTTAAATGGTGCTGGGGTGCATTTGGCATGATGGCGTGAGTCATAATCTAATGAGTCAGTATTATTTGCATATTGTAACACTATTTTATTCATCGGAGGCTTTTGAAGAACCAGCTCTTAATATTATAAGAACCAATGACAGAGCAAACATAATTTTGGATCACATATTCAGTGTTCTCAAGGTACGTATAATACAGAAGCAGTTTTTGGGTTAAAGGGCTGAAGGGTGATAGCTACTGGGAAAATTTTTGTTGAAAATAAATGTGTAGATTCTCAGCAAGTCTATACACAGACAGTGGTTTTTCTGCATATGCATTTAATTGTCCTGCCGTAATACAATAATAACTAATGTGAAAGCTAATACTTTACGAGCAGTAGTGATGCCATTTGAAGTGCATAACTTAGTCTGTGTGAAGTTAGTACATTTAATTAAATAAATGTATTTATTATCACATTACATACATTGTACATACATACAATACATTAATAAATTAATTAAACAATGTGTTTAATGTGTTCAAATGGATGTGTAAGAGTGAAGTGTTATCCCACACCAATGTTAACCTATCTCATATTATTAAGTACTGTAGGAAAGAGATGGAAAGAAAGAAAACGTGAAGATCTCTTTCCAGTGTAGGGTGGGAACCCGAAGGGACTCCCTTTCATTACTCCAAAGCCATAGGCAGCTCTTGGTTGCATCATGAGATGAATAAATGTCAGGGGGACAAGGAACTGGCAAACTGGTGGGATTCTTCAGGATTTAATTGAATTCCTGGGTGTTAGTGAGGACCAGATGCTGTATGAAGACAATGATTCCTGTGATGCCCAGGCCTTGATCAGTGGCAGTCATATAAGGGGGCGTATTGGATGATGTAATCGCCATGGGCATAGCTTTAAATGTCACATGTTACAGTAGATATAGAGATGACGCTCAAAGGGCCTAAACACAAGGGAATAGGTTCAGAGAAAGGGACCCAATGAGATTAATTAGGAAGCCATATTATTAAAAGTGTTTTCATTCTCCAATGTAGCGGTTGTAGGCAATCTAAAGTCACATAGCGAGCAGGGAGTTTTGTGGGGGAGTCACAGAACTACTGAGCGTTGATATGTAGGAGACACAGTGCTACAGTGCCTAATCGTTCTTGATATGATCTCAAGACTTTCTGGCATCAGAAAAGGCCACTATTCTACGATGGTCAAGCTTGAACTCTAAAAACATCGGATTCCTTGTTTCCCCAGCATCAGTGGTCTGTTGAAATCTTAAACAAGTTACAATTAGTCAAGCCGTAAGCTAGAGACCACAGGTCAGTGCATTACATGTATGTACTCATGAAAGTATTAGAACAGTTATAGTCTGATAAAGTCTGATAGTCTGTATTTGGAAAGTGACATACATACATCATTAAGGCAGTGTTTATGCAACTTTTACTCTGTGCACACACACACAGCTTTTACTCACATGGTGCTATGCCGGGGTCCTCAGGAACATGTATGTGAGTTACTCTTCATTATACTTTAGAACTTGAAAATAGGTGTCTCGTATTTCCATCAGAATATAGATGCTGTGCCCTGACTCTCTGTTTCTTTTTCTTCATAACATTGATTGTATAAAAGAGGAGCCAAATATAGTTTGGAAGAATGTAAAGAGGCATAACTTGGAACCTCAAAAGAAGTTGCAAAGGGAAAGTAAGGTATGTATGTCTTTGAGGAGGAGAGAAGGAAGAGAAGGGAGTCAGGGAGAAGAATGAGAGGAAGAAAGGAAGGAAGGAAGAGGAGGAGCAAGGAATCAGAAATCTGGGGCCTCCAAGGTAAAGAATGTAATTCACAGGAAGATGAAAAGTAAATATTTGATAAGCACATACTTTCTGGGCCACTCTGAAACAATAGGACATAGAAGGCTTTGTTCACCAGGTCCTTCCTGGATTCTTCCCTGTTAACCATACCGAGCTTGTATCACAATGTAGTATTATATGGTGAGTGCTCTCTTGCTGGGGCAGCTTTTCTATGTACATTGTTGTTATGATAGGGAGGTGAAAAGTAAACATTTTTCCTGAATCTGCTTAATTTTGATTATTTTAACTCTAAATAATCTTTCTGCAAATGTGGTCCATCAGAGAAAAGCCTGGGTGTGGCTCATTCTAACTGGAGGAGATTTTGTTCCATGAAGTAAGAATCACACAGGAAAAAAAAATCCTCTATGAAATTGTAATGCCCAAGATTTTAATATCACCCCAAAACCAGAAACCGCCAGGGAGACCGAGGCACGCATGTAAAAACAAAGGGCAGTTTTATTACGGCTTAGGCTCACAGGGCCTAAGTTCGGTCTCACAGCCTTCACCAACGCAGTGGATCCGTGCTGAGAGCCCTGAACAAGGGCTGAGTAGGGTTTTTATGGGGTTTGGGAAGGGGGAGTTACAAGAAATCGTGACATAGGTACAGTGACCCAATCATAATGGTACAACAGTATTGGCAGTAACTCTAACCATACACACTGTTTAGAGTGTCCGTTACTTTTGGCGGGACCCAATTACAACATTTAGGGTATCTTTGAAATTAACCAATTACAGAGCGAGTTCAGGGTCTTGTTTGGTGACTATGGGGTTAACTTTAACTCTAGGTAACAGGGTCCTATCTAGAGTTCCCATCTGCAGGTCCCACCCTTAGGAATGTGGGGCTAGGTAGCTGGACTTTTCTGATTGGATACCGCAGTGGTCTGCTTTTGCCCCGGGTAATGTATAACCACCAAATGGCCAAATGGTTCCAGAGTGACTGACCTTAGGCCTTCTAGTTTAGAGGGGAAACAAAGCCTGTCATGGCATCTGTTTGGTTCAGCCTTACATTATCACATGGAATCTAAAACAAGTCAAAATTGGGGCACCTGCGTGTCTCCTTTGGCTAAGAGTCAACTTTGGTTCAGGTCATGACCTTGTGGTTCATGAATTTGAGCCCCGTATTGGGCTCCCACATCCAATGACGCCTGCTTAGGACTCCTGCTCTTCCCTCTCTGCTCCTCACCCACCCATGCTTTCTCTCTTTTGTAAAATAAATAAAGTTTGAAAAAAACAATAAAGTAAGTGACAGTCATCGAAGTGTGGATTAGAATGTTGTCAGCAACTGAGGGTGAAGGAAATGTTGAGATGATCATGGCATCTCGAGGTGTCAGCAGAGGGACCTCTCAGACCCGTCACTCAGAGTCAATGGCAGATCCACCAGGAAGGGAAAGTCTTCACCTTCCACAAACTCAACCGTGGAGGCAGGTTATTCTCTCCTATTCCCGCCAGAGGAAAAGACGTTTCCATATCTTTCCCAGGCAGCAGCTCAACCCCTGAAAACCCACATTTCTTCAAACTATCATTTTATTACAAAGAACTTTAGCTTATAAGCAACTTCTCAACTCATCCCTTGTCTCCAGAAAAGCAGGCCTTCTTCTGTATTCCCTGGGCTCAGCTATGGTTTTGCCTAACCGGTTTGGCACTAATTGCAAATCCTGTTTTTCAAGAATGAACCCATCTTTTGGCGGTAAATACCCGCCAGCGGTTATTTAGAAGTTTAAATGTAACAAGATTCACTTATGTAGGATGAATAAATATGGGATTTCTACTGTACAGCACAGTGACTGTTTTCTACACTTGAAATTTGCTGGAAGAAAGCATCTCAAGCATGCTCCCCACACACACACTAATCTTAACTGTGTTGGGTGAGGCATTTGTTCATGAGTTTGATTTAGGTAATGATTTTGTAGGCAGATAAGCTTATGGGTCCTTGGAATAGGGGAGAGAAGACTAGATTTCTAAACATAAGAGACGTCACGTTAGTCATTTCTAAAGGATGCCTGCTACTTATCCTAGCACCTGTTTTGAGAACTTTCTGGGATATATAATAGAGATCAGTAGTTAATTGTTCTTTATAATGTATTTATTTTTGACAGAGAGAATATGGGTAGGGATGGAAGAAAAGGAGGGCAGAGCATCCAAAGTGGGTTCTGCATTGACAGCAGAGACCCCCCTGTGGGCACAATCTTACAAACCTTGAGATCATGATCTGAGCCGAAGTCGAACATTTAAAGGACCGAGCCACCCAGGTGCCTATTAATCATTAGTTAGCAAGCAGCAAAAGAATGTAGAAACAGGGGCACCAGGGTGGCTCAGTCCGTTAAGCGTCCGGCTTCCGACCTGGTCATGATCTCATGGTTCGTGGGTTCGAGCCCCACATGGGGCTCTGTGCTGACAACTAGCTCAGAGCCTGGAGCCTGCTTCGGATTCTGTGTCTCCCTCTCTCTCTCTCTGTCCCTCCCCTGCTCATGCTGCCTATCTCTGTCTCTCAAATATGAATTAAAGACATAAAAAAATGTAGAAACAAACAGCCAGTACCAGGCATGCAGATGGTCTAATCATAGAAGATGCAATAAATCCATGATATATAGTCTCCCACTGCTAAATCTAGAGTAGGGACTCATTTGAACACATTCTCCTGTGGGTTTTGAGAGAATTAAACACTTACTATGAGCACCCAAATAATGGTCTAAGAGCACCAGACACCTGACGATGCCTATCCTTCCTGGTCCGGTGACTTCAATCAACTAGGACCTGGACTCTCAATTTAAGATGGCTTTTGGCTGATTTGAAAATAAAATGTAATTTGCCACATCCTTCGACAAATATGGATGTGTGCTCAGTGTAAATCTGACCGACTTTGTTGTGTGAGGAGATAGATTGGGAAATATACCTGGTGTTCTTTTCTTACAAGTAAAACTTCTTGGTTCAGCAGCCATCAAGAGTGAAATCAATTGTTATAATTTCACAACATGTATGGATATTTACTGTTTTATTTTTGTTTGTTGTTGTTTTTTCGTTTTTTCTTTATTTTCGTAGACAGAGAGAGACAGCGCGAACAGGGGAGGGTCAGAGAGCGAAGGAGACACAGAATCTGAAGCAGGCTCCAGGCTCTGAAATAGCTGTCAGCACAGAGCCAGATGCGGGGCTCGAACCCACGAACTGTGAGATCATGACCTGAGCCAAAGCTTAACTGACTCAGCCACGCAGGCGCCCCGGATATTTACTGTTTTAATCTTCGGGACAGTTGGATGTTTTTAAATGGAAAACAAGGTGCTGAATGAGTATGCACAAGAAGCACTGACTTTAATGAGAACGTGTGAAATGTAGGCACCAAAACATGCAGTTCTCTGTTCCCATATACCTGCTTTTGGGGTTCACTAAAAAGTGAGAACCTCCCATTGAGACTGGAAATAAACAGCCAAACCAAATTTTCAGTTCCTTCAATCTGTTCACTGCGGGGCAGTCCAGAGCGGGGCCGGACCTGGAAAGTCTTCCGAAGAAGGTGCATCTGAGTGGTGCTGTGCAGGGAGAGGGTTTTAGGCTTCAGGATTCTCTCCCCTGTGGTGTTTTGCCAGGTCCATTCCTGACTGTGTGCAAGGGACAGTAGCAGGCTGCTCTAAAATGTGCCCCTTTGCCATGTTGATTCTTTTGAAGGAACAGCTACTTAAGAAACAGCCGATGTAGGAGGAACACTCTGCCCGCCAGGTGTCCTCCTAAAGCAGGAAATCAATCTTCCATGTAATAGACCCCTATCCTGCACAGAGAGTTAAAGAGATAGTCTTCCCACCACAGACAGGGAATTTCGAGCTGAGCAGTCTTCAAGAACAAACCTTGTTATTGTTCACTAGTTTGCTACCAACCACTAACCAAATTCCATCAAGAATTTCATACTAATTGAAGTCCCAACAGAAGTTCCTTTCTGCTGTGAAATACTCACACATGTAATGTCTCTTTCTCTACAGAGCAGAAAAACTATCTGCGTTGGTCCTTTCTCTAGGTCTCAATTTCATAATTTGGTTTTGGGGTGCATGTATTTCTCTGGGATTTTTTTCTCCTGTATTCTGTCTCTGTCAATTTGATTCTTATGCCAGCTAAAATAATCTTGAAAAATAAAGGAACATTAATTCGCCCGAATGATTTTCCCATAGTATCCTAAATAATCTATGTGCAGTGTTGAACACCTGTACATACCTACTTTAAAATAAGCACTAAATTTGCATACATTATGATTCTTTTTGATCTGGATTAGGCATCTTCCAAATTTGAGGGTTTTTTTGTAACACCTTATTGCAGTGATGAGGGCGATAGTCACTGTGTCAGATATTGTGATACAATGTTGGTGAAAATGGTCATTTTTAATGGTATTCCTGGATGTCCCCTTGGGCTTCTCACGGAAGAAGTGAGTGCCAACCCTAAGTGAGTTGCTTAGAGCGCCACGTGACACATCTCTGGTCAGTGAGATGGAGGAGACTCCTGTGTGGAGGACGACGGTCCTGATTGCAAAGAAAATAACTTCCTTTCAAAATCACTAGGTACTCTCAGATTTTACCTTACTCCTTCTTCATCATGAAACAGGGTTTGAGGGGCGCCTGGCCGGCTCAGTTGGCTAAGCGGCCGACGTTGTCTCAGGTCGGGATCTTGCACTTCGTGGGTTTGAGCCCTGCATTGGGCTCTGTGCTGACAGCTCAGAGCCTGAAGCCTGCTTCAGATTCTGGGTCTCCCTCTCTCTCTGATCCTCCCCCGCTCACACTCTGTGTCTCTCTCTCAAAAACAAACATTAAAAAAATTTATGAAACATGGTTTAATGCCCAGTGGAAGAATCACCATATTGCGCTCATGAGAGAAAGAAAATGAGCACAATACCTGCATATGGATAATGCCGCAGCAAAAATGAGGAAAAAGAGGCCTCCTCCCATGATGCCTCAGTCATTTTATCAGATATGGACTTTCTTCTTATTCCTTGTGTTCATAATAGAAAATATGTATCTTATTTTCTAGAAATATGTCTTCTTGGGATAGCTGAATATAAATAAGAGCTACAGAATAAAACATTATTATATTTCCATTGTATTCATGTTAAATATGAGTAACCTGCTACCCAACTTGATGGGACAGGTTTTCACAGCAGATAAAAATCCTATTTACACACACACACACACACACACACACCAAAAAAATGGGTGAAACTACAGTAAGAGGTATGAAAGACCATGGGAATTTTTGGCCTAAAACTTGGGTGGACTGTTTGAAGCAGAAGTGCTCACCGCACCTGCCTGCTGACATGTGTCCCCACTACGGGGAGAGGGGTAACAGAGAGCCTAGAGTTCATGACTACCCTAATCACAGGCTAAGGGGTAATGAAGGAAGTACCTGCCAGCTGTGAGTCAGCATCCCTGGAAGATCATCCACGTACAGTGAACCCAACTTACATTGGGCTTAGACACCTGGTATACCAGCACTTTGTGGAACTACAGCACATGCCTCGCTGATCCTGCCTATTATAGCATCCAGGAGGATCCTTCAGTTCCCAATCCGACTCTGCCACATGACTTTGTAAGGTCATGTCCAAAGAACTAACAGCTTCCAAAACTGCCTGAGAAAAATTAGTAATCTCTCTCATCCAGCAGCATCTGCTAGTAAGGGATATGCAAGCAATCAATATATTATGAAGAAAATTAGCACTTCCCTGAACTCTGGAACTGACCATATTGGCCAAGTCCCTAACTCTATTACATTTATTCCAGGTAACACCATCAGGAGCTGCCTCGATCTTTGAACTGACTACAAGCTCTCTCCAATTGCCTTCCCACATTTCAAAATATTTCTCTACATGTGCTTTTAATAGGTCTTAAATTTCTCTCTAAAGAGTGGTCCATCATCATTCTTCATCTATGTTCAATCCCTGTCAGTGCTAAATGTTTGAATTAGTACAGTGGTCCATTGGTCTTGAATCCCTCTATTCTCAGTTAAGAGGTCAGTCAGGAGACTCTAATCATAACACAAGCAAAGAGCTGTCTGAAAGGCATATGTAACTGGAAAAGAAATGTGGGAGATTGAGAAGAACTGGTGTACTTAACAAATGAAACAAGTGAGGTTTACGTTTTATTATTCAGAGAGTCAGTTGTGCTAACTGGAAACATGTGTTTTTTCTCCACATGCAGAATTCATGCAATTCTTACTATAATTCTTCCTCTCTCGTGCCTTGCCTCTTATTGGAATATTTTTCTGCCACCTATGGAGTATTTACTACACACCCTGCACTGTCATGTGTGTCATGTGTGTGCATTCACTTGCTTCAAACATCAAAAGAACCCCACCATCATGACCTGGGGCCCAATCCTTTATTAGGAACCATGGGTGCAGAGTTTAGGAGTTCCTGGGTAAGTCCAGATTGAGCCCTTGAAGCTAAAAGATATTTGGGTAAATCTGTGGGGATCTTCTCTAAAGGCTCCTTGGTGGAATGCCTAGGGACCTAGAGGAGGTGACTGCTCACCAGGCTGTGGCTGGGGTGTCATATGAGAAGTTATACTGACTTGTGACTGTGTAGCATGTTGTTTAGAGAATTTGCTAATGACGCTTTGTGTCGGTTCAAGCCCCCTGCAAGGAAAACCGACTAAAAAAATAGAACCCAAAAAGCACAATCAAGAAATAATTGAGGTAAACTGTCAACGGTACCCTTATTTTTCTGTAATGTATCCATCTTGATGTCCTAGGAGTTATAAGGCAGAGAAAATGATGTAATAGATGAAGTGTGGGAATTATAACCATTCATTCTTTAAAGTCTGGGGCCACTGAGAACATGACTACCAGGTATCTATAACTATCTATCTATCTATGTCATTTATTTATATGCAGTTTTACATGATCTATATCCATATCATCATCTATATCTATCTAATTATATCTATATCTATACCAAAGAGGTGGTAGATGCTATCTCTTATCTACAATTTAAAATTAGGTGAGGTAGGTTAATATCAGTGGCAGGATAGTGTGCCATTCATTACATACAAATGTTAACACATTAAACACTGATAGGTTGTATTTATTAAATATATGAAGATCACATCTAGATACATGCCTGGAAACGCACTGTATGACCCTTCTTCAAAATTAAGATTGCAAGCATTCAAGAAGCATTCTTGATCTGGGGCACCTGGGTGGCTCAGTCTGTTTGGCATCTGACTCTGGCTCATGTCATGATCTCATGGCTGGTAGGTGTGAGTCCAAGACCAGCTCTGTGCTGACAGCTCAGAGCCTGCTTCAGAACCTCTGTCTCACTCTCTCTCTGTCCCTCCCCTAATTGCACTTTATCTCTCTCAAAAATAAACCAAATAAAGTAAAGCATTCTTGTTCTATATGATGACCTAGGAGTACTAATTTCAGTAATTTTTAGGACTGAAGAAATTACTAAGAAATATCATTGTACAATCATATGCCTTTTTAGGAAGGAGGTATCCTCTACCCATATCTGGGAAGTCGTCTTCATCGTGACCACTTCAAGTAGTATTCTCCACTTTTATCCATTCATATTTCAACAATATATCCGTATTTTACTAGCATCCCACTACTTTTTCTTTTTTATTTAATGTTTCTTTAACATTTTATTTTAATTCCAGTTAAAATATGTGTGTACTCATCACAACAGTTGCATTCCTTAATTCCCAGCACGTATTAATTCATTCCCCCACACACCTTCCCTCTGAGGGGGATTATCAGATTATTTTCTATAATAAAGGGTTTATTTCTTGATCTATCTCTACTGTCAAGTAATGATTAAATTCCTGGTGGAGGAGTGAACGATGGGCTCCCTAAAAGGTCTTCTCATTGCCCTTCTGATTTTTGATTATAATAACTCTAATGTGTTCTCTCTTTTGCTTTGTTCTCTCCTGTTGTCATGATATGTGAAAGCAGTTCCTTACTCTTTGGTGAAGCCAATAGACGATGCCTACTACACAAAACAAATTCACCCCAACGTCCCCTCTGCCCTCTACAACCATGGCTTTCTGTAATATCTACATGTAGGCACAAAGAGTGACCAATTTTGGTCCATACATTGGGACATCCTGACAACCCCTGTCACCTTGAAGAAGTTATAGAAGTTGAGCCCTTCACCATTCAACAACCTTAAGGATTTCAGGATCAAAGATTAGTCAGGGGTGAATTGGGATGGAAACAGAAAAGTGTTCACCTTTAGGCCAGAAGGTGGACCTATAGCCTGCATAGATTTGATAAGATCAAGTATGTGCTGGTTGCTACATCCAGGGTCTCATGACTGCCTGTATATCTTATCATACTGAGCGGTAACCAAGGGAGAAATGTTAGAATAGTATTTGAGTAGTAGAAAATTGGAGGTAGGAACATTTATGATCTAATACTCTCTGCAACACCCTCCCCGTGAGCAGCTTTATACAGCCGAAGTGCAGCTCCAGGCCTGCCCTGTGCTACCGGAATAAACTTACACTGATGTGCCATAAAATATTTCAACAATTTTCCCCTGACCATTGTACTCAATGATCCCACATCAATTTTGTTACAAAAATCGCAAGTGCAGCTGTTATTCTCCTGCAAAGCCAATACTGAAGGCAGGAGTTTTGATGGAGAAGAATATGGGTTTGTTTGTTTTTTTTAGGAGGCCAGCCATTTGGGAAGAAGACAGGCTCTTACCCACACACTAATTTCTAGTCTTTGCGTGGCTGAAAGGTTTTTTTTTTTCCCATAATGTTTCTTTCAATTGAGAGAGAGACACAGCGTTAGCAGGAGAGGGGCAGAGAGAGAGCGAGACACAAAATGTAAATCAGACTCCAAGCACGGACTGTCGTCACAGTGCCCACGGATGGGCTTGAAGTAAAACCACGAGATCATACCTGAGTGAAGTCAGAAGCTTACCAGACTTAGCCACACACATG
>PJEM01020562.1:0-13263 GCA_004023845.1 Helogale parvula
GGAGGAGGGGGAGGGAGGAGGGCAGGAGACAGAAGCAAGGAAGGGAGAAGGGAGAAAAGAGAGGTGGGAGAGACAAAGGGGGGAGGGCGGGAGGGAAGGTGGTCAGGTAGGTGATGGGTAGAGGGATGAGTGGACGGAAAGATGGATGGAAAGAAGGAAGGAAAGACGGATGCGTGGAAAGGAAGGATGGAATGAATGGCATGAGGGAAGGACCAATGGAGGCGAAGGGGTAGGAAGTCAAGTGTGGATCGAGGGGGACCCAAGGTTCCGGGCCAGGCAGCCCCTCCAGGAGGGCCTTGGACCTCCTGGTTTCTTCCTTTGCGGCACACGTTATGAGCGTCTTTACATGGGTGTCCAGACCGTGTGTTTGGCTACTTGCTCTGTCTCACTGGTTGATGTACTGTGAGTGTGTAAATGGCATAGAGACCCACTTCAGTTCATGTTATAATGTGCCATTTTAGCTACCTGTTTTCACTGAACACAAGGCCAGTGTCTGCTCGTGTCGAACCGTGTGCAGTCTATGGGACATTTGCCAAATGCATCGTCAGGTTCTTTTCTGTCGTGTCCCTGATGCTTGCAGAGCATTAACTGCAGATCTAGAGCTTGACTCTTGCATCAGGTATAACGTCTGTCATGAACAATACAATTTTCTTTCATGGAAACCACCGACACATCATTTCCAATCAATGCCAGCCAGCAATTTTGGCCTCCAAGGGGACCGCTGATGAAGTCTGCAGACGTCTTTGAGGGGAACGAAATGGCATACTGGATTTGTGACTTTAATTACATGCTTAGGGGAATCTGATTAAGGAAACGTGTGTGGCCAATGTTCGAACGTTTGGGAAGTTTTGATTTGTTGAATTCGAAAGTTCATTAAATAACATTTAATATTTTCGTGTCTTCTAAATATTTTTGCAACTGTATTACTCTGCTTTGGCTGCCCTAAGAAAATACAGCAGAATGGGTGGCTTGGCGGGAATTTATTTTCTCTCATTTCTGGAGGCTAGAAGTCCAAGATCAAGGCGTTAGCATGGCTGGTTTCTGGTGACAGCCCTCTCCAGAGCTTGCAGACAGCCACCTCTCTGCTGTGTCCTCACAAGGCAGAGCAAGAGGGAGAGCTGGCTTCCTCTGCTTTTGTAAGGACACTAACCCTGCTGGATCCGGGCCCCGCTCTTAGGACTTCATCCAACCTGAACTACCTCCCTGAAGTTCCGTCTCCAAACACCATCACACGGGAGGGTTGGGATTTCAACATACGAATTTGGGGGAACATAATTTATAGTCCAGGAAAATAATAATTTTTGTTAAGTAAATGTTTCAGAGGATGTTGCTTAATAGATTTAAGGACGAACATACTGAAAATCAAACAAGGTTAAAGAGTGGTGGTTGACCGCATCATACACGAAAGGCTTCAAACAAGACAGTCCAGCCAATGAGCGTGCAGGGTCCTCCAAGGATGTGACCACGTGATCTGAAGTCTGACCGCTAACCAATGTCTTCCAAGGGGGCGGCGTCGGCCTTCCCGCCTCCTCGCTAGTATACTTTTCAACCCCTCTTGATCTCAATCTTCCTCTTATGATTGAAGAAGTCATTGTAGGGGCGCCTGGGTGGCTCAGTTGGTGAAGCATCCGTCTTCAGCTCAGGTCATGATCTCACATTCGTGGGTTCAAGCCCCACGTCGGGCTCTGTGCTGACAGCTCGGAGCCTGGAGCCTGCTTTGCAATCTGTGTCTCCTTTCCTCTCTTTCCCTCTCCCACTCATGTTCTGTCTCTCTCTCTCTCTCTCTCTCTCAAAAATAAATAAACATTAAAATAATTTGTTTAAGTCATTATAAAAACTTTCAGGGAACTTTCTATTTATGCCGTTTGCCCATCTTCCCACTGAGGCTGGATTTTTTCTTACTGGTCCATTGGAGTTCTTCACATTTAAAGGAAGTCAGGCCTTTATCCGTTAGACATGTTAACCCTATTTTCCCTGTTGTTGATCTTTTGAGTGCTTGTGGTGTTCTTTTGCCACGTGGGAAATGAAAAACTTCTATGTAGCAAATTTACAATTTCTCCTCTACACCCTTTGGGCTTTCCCATTGTACTGTCTTTGAGGCAGTCCACCAGAACAGAACCAGAACTCTCCTGTAAGTTTCTTTCCTGTGGGCAGGTCCAAAATGTCTTCTTACCCACACACTGCGTATAGACTTGGTCTCTATATTCTAAACATTTAAGAGACTCCTCTGGAAACTCACAGATTAAGTGCCCTCTGGGCTCACAATTGCTCTAGGATCTCGCACATAAGACCGCTCTCCTCCCCGCCTACCTACGTCCAGGACAGGCATGACTAATCTATTCCCAGGATTCTCGGCAGACATGAACAGTGGATGGAAGTTGGCCTTGGACCTGCGGCCTTTTTGCCAGTGCCGCTAAGTCCCCTGCTCTGTGCCTTGCAGCGCTGTGAAGAATGATCTCTCTGGACCTGGAAGGGCTAAACTCCCCATGGCTCACGAAGAGCAGACCAAAGACCCCAAATTGGACAGGAGTAAAACCAAAGGTATGCCGTGCGAGAGTGCTCGTGGGAAAGAAGGGTACACTGACTCAGCCAAGCCTTTTGAGAAAGAAGCCTTCAGACACAGCTGATCCTTGCCCAGGCCCCTAACCTTGGCTGAGGTGCCTGACACGGAGCATGGAGGGGTGGGTTACTGCTACTTGCCCCTGACAGGGAGGCCAGGCGGCAGGCAGGCCCCTGATGGCCGGACCACTGCCGAGGTGCGACAGCGTGTGAGTGGCTTGCTGTTGTATCGCTGGCACCACAGGGCATTGGTACGGACACCTGTTAGGACAGTAAGCCTTGTGGGTAAATACCCGGGAGCCGCATATACACAGTGCAGGTGTGATTAGATATGTGTACGTAAAATATGTAATTATACATTTATGTATTTATATGTGTAATGTCCTTATATATACACACATAGTGCAGATATTACATATAATTACATATGTAGTGTATATATTTAAATATATAATTATACATGATATATTTATTTTTATTTATTATTTACATAAATAAAACGTATAAATATATACTTATCTATATGTGTGACATACTTAGATATAGTTGTACACAGTGAAGATATAATAGTATGTATAGCGCAGACGTAACAACACACCTGCACAGACTTGTGTACACAGAGTGCGACAGTACAGATGCAGTTGTGCCTACAGAGCGCAGACGCGGTGATGCTGTAGTAGAGACGTAATGACGTAGCCCGGGCGTAACTAGGGAGAGCAGATACAGTGCAGTTGGAGCTGTGTGTGTGTGTGATGCGGATGTATCGGTATTTACGTGGCACAGACACGCAGAACACCGTACGGAGACACTGTAATTACATTGACACTTGGGTTCTCTCTGGGCACTGAACACACAGATGGTGCAGGCCTGTGGTAACGACTGTTCTCACGACGCGGCGGCCACCTCCCTGCTGGACCGGGGCTCAGGGAGCGCCCTCGTTATTGGTCCCAGCCACTCTCTTCCAAGTGCACAAAATGCTGGCAAGAATGACAACTGTCACAGTCACTCCCAAACGATGATAATCTCCAAAATCTCGTTCTGGTCCCCGTGTCCCATTCCCAAGGGCTGCCGTGCCAGACCGTGCGGCTGGAAACGGAAAGTCCTTCTGTCGCGGTTCTAGAGGCTGGACGTCTGAGATCCAGGTGTCAGCCGGGTTGGCTCTGGCTGGAGGCAGAGACGGAGGGTCTGTTCCAGCTCTCGGGCTTCTGGTGGCTGTTGGCAATCCCTGGCGTTCCTTACCCCAGTCTCGGCCTCTGTCATTACACGGCCTTCTCTGTGCATCTCTGTCCTCTCCCCGTATAAGAATACCAGCCACTGGATTAGGGCCAACCCTACATCCAGGATGGGTGCATCTTGGGATCCTCAAGTGATTCCACCTGCCAAGGCCCTGTTTCCAAATCAGGTCACATTCTGAGATTCTGTACATGAATCTGGGGGGAACGCCATTCAACCCAACACGCTCATTAAAATATCCCCAACCAGGGGTGCTTGGGCGTCCGACTTCAGCCCCGGTCATGATCTCACAGTTTGTGGGTTCGAGTCCTCCATCGGGCTCTGTGCTGACAGCTCAGAGCCTGGAGCCTGCTTCGGATTCTGTGTCTCCCTCTCTCTCTGCCCCTCCTCTGCTCATGCTCTGTCTCTCCAAAATAAAATTTTAATTAAATAAAATATCCCCAATCAGTATCCAGGTGACATCCCTCCACAATTCTGTCCTGATTAAAACATCCCCCGGCCCCGGGCTTCAGGCTGGATGCCTGGGGCGGGGGGGGGGGGGGCATGACAAGCTGCTCCCGCAGGTCCTGGGGATGCTCTCCCCTGTCGCCCACTGTAAGCTGCCATGCCTCCCCTGCTACTTCCCCTTGGGGGCGGGCGGCGTGCTGAGGCGGGTATCTGTGAACCAGCTTGCCCTTGATGTAGGCTGTCATGGGCTGAACGGTGTCCCCCTACAGAAAACTCAAATGTTGAAACTTGACCCCAATGTGATGATTGCCTTAGAAGGTGGGGCCTTGAGAGAGGATCGGGTCATGAGGGGGAAGCCACACCAACCCCACCAGGGCTCTAGCCAGAGGGGCCCGAGAGCTCCCGTACCCCTCCTGCCCGGTGAGCACACAGTGAGAAGACGCTATGAGCCAGAAAGCAGGTTCTCAGCAGACGCTGAGTCGGCAAGCGCCTTGACCTCTGACTCCCTGGCTTCCAGAACCATGAAGAATAAAAGCCTGATGTTTACATGATACCCAGTGTATCCTATTTTGCTCCTGCAGTCAAGTGAACTAAGACACACCCCTAAATTCTTATGCTGTAATCCTAACACCCAACTGCTTAGAATGTGACTTATTTGGAAATAGGGTCATTGCAGACGTCACTAGTTGACGTGAGGTCACCTGTGTGGGTCCTAACCCAGTATGACCGGTGTCTGCATGAAAAGGGACAAGTTGGGCACAGACGTGTGCAGGGAGAGCGCTGAGGGCACAGACCCGGGGTGATGCCTCTGTAAGCCAAGAACCCCCGAGATGCCAGAAGCCAGGAGAGAGGCAGGGAGCGGACTCTCCGTCGCCGCCATGGAAGGAGCCAACTGCGCCCACGGGCTGGTCTCGATTTATCTCCAGAACGGAGAGGACAGAGGTCTGCGGCTCCAGCCGCTCGGTCTGGGGCACTTCCTCCGGCAGCCCCGCTGACTGACACGCAGCTCACGCTGCTGAGCACGCATCTCCAGGCCCCTCCTACCGGCTTCTGGACAACGGCCTTTGGGACCCCGCCCCTGGGGCCCACGTCCGTCAAGGGGAAAGTCGGAGTCCCGCAGCAGGTGGACGGGCGGCCTTCTCCCAACCCCGCTGTCCACGCTGACACTTTCGGCTACCACGGCTCCCGCGGATGAGTTTCAGTGGAATAAAGTCAAGAGTCACGCACCCCGTTCTCCGAGAGGGTTTCTAGAATCTTCTCTCCCCTGGCTGGGGGCGGGGTTAAGAACCACACAGCACACACCAACCCTCTCCGGAGGAAACCTTCTCTCCTTTGTAGGGCTCAACCGCTTCGCACCCTTGAAGGGGGTGCGGGGTGAAGGGAAACAAACTGGTGTGGGGGGGGAGGGGGTCAGCCCTTTGCCAGCTGCACAAGCGGTGGTGTCAGCGTGGGCTCGGGGAGGCGGCTGTGACGTCCGACCCCCAAGCCCCAACAGCTTCACACAGCGCTGGCTTGTTTCCGGCCGGCGTTATGGGTCTGGCACCACAGCTCCTCCCTGATAAGAGTTTCTGCCATTTTTTTGTGGCAGGAGAATGGGGTCTGGCGAGCCGCCCACTGGCCCTGACACCTTCCCCCTGGGGTAACGCACGACACCTGCTCTCACGCTCCCCCTCAAAGCCTATAGTCTACTGCACGCAAATTTTGCCTTAAGAAATCTATAAATAATACGGAACTCTAACGATTCACACGTTCAAAAGGTTTGAGGGCGAAATGGACGGACGGCTGCAGCTTGCTCTGAAATGCATCAAAACTAAGACAGGGTGACGGGTGGATGCGGAGCGGAGGCTGGACAGAGACGTGGGGACAGAGCAAACGCTGGCGGTTGTGGAATCCACGTGGGGAGCAAGAGGGCGTTGGCGACGCAGTCCTGTCACCCTTCTTGCCTGCCTGACGTTTTTCATAATGCAGTGTTGAGAGGGGGATGGAAACATAAGAAAGCAAGCAGGGAAGGGACTGGCGTTGGCCACGTGACTTCACCTGAGGCGTGGGGTTAATTCAGCACTCAGTATTTCAGGTCCGAAAAGGACACTCGTCCCCCGAAGTTATTAAACTAGTAAAAACATTTGCCACCCAACCTTGGTGACTGTTTGCAGGTACTGCCGGGCTGTGGACCACTCGTAAAGACGGAAGAGTCCTTCTGAGGCTGTCGAGCCACGGGGCCGGCCATGAGACCCCCGTGACCATCCCTCAGTTTTTCCGGGAGTCAGCCAGCCGATTTGGGGCTTACCCAGCCCTCGCAACAAAGAAGAATGAACAGTGGGAAACTCTGAACTTCAACCAGTACTATAAGGCTTGTCGGAAGGCTGCGAGAGCCTTGATCAAGGTAAAGTCACTCGCTCCGTCATTCATTCTACACACACAAACAGATGGCATAAAATGCATGAGGCGCCGTAAGACGTGGAGGCTAACCAGTGAGAATTTTCTCTTCAACCCTTGACCCATCCCTTATGGAGACGGCAACCATTGCCAGTTCCTACAAACCCTTTTGGGGAATGAATTATATGTGTATATTATGAAATTTCTCTACATATACATTTTTACATACACGGGTGCCTACTGTGTGCACGATTCTGAATCTTGCTTTTTTTTTTTTTAATCTCCATGCATTAGCTACCGCTGCGTAACAAATTACCCCCAAACTGAGTTTCAGAGTCTCTCATCGTTGTAGTCAAGCTGTCATCTAAAGGCCTGACTGGGGCTGGAGGGCACACTCGTAAGCTCACTTCCATGGCTGGCTACTGGCAGGGGGTGGCAGGGGGCCTCGGCTCCTTGCTCCCTGGCCTTCTTCACGAGGTTGCTTGGATGTCCTCAGACCGTGGGGGCCAGCTTCCTCCAGAGTGAGTGACCCAAAAAAGCGTGAACAAGATGGAAACCGTGGTATCTTCCATAACCTAATCTCCGTAGTGACCTACTGTCCCTTCTTCCGCACTCTACTGGTCACACCGACCAGCAGGGACGGTGTGGGAGGGGATTACACAAGAACACAGACCCCAGCAGGGGCCCATCTTGGGGCTGGCGGCCACACTCCGAGATCCTCCTACGCTGGTTCACTCCCCCACCCCCACACACATAAAAACTCCATATTCTGCCAACAAAATATGCAGATATGTATGTAACGATATTGGCGTATCCAGCCCCTACTGGTGGGCGTTCGCGGTGCTTCCACGCTTTGCCACCACATATAGGGGCACAGGGAAGCGTCTTTATCCAAAGAATCCTCCTGGTGACGGTGCCTGTCTGCCCGCTCACAGGGCGTGAGAGGATCTGCTTACCCATTATTCTTGCCAATCTCACAGTATAAGCAAACGTTCGCAGTGGCTACTGTGACAGGCACGGTAGGCAGAATTCTACAATTACCCCCAGGACTCCCAACCCCTGGTGTGTAGAGACAGACTCCTCCCCGTGAGTGTGCACAGAGCTTGTGAGGATGAGATTGGCCTCCTGCGGTGGCAAAGGGGAAGAGATTTTGCAAATGGAATTAGCCTCCTTGATCCTTGACTCTGAGTTCATCAAAACAGTAAATGCTCTGGGTGGGTCTGACCTAATCAGGAAAACCACTAAAAGAAAGATTCTTCCGCTGGCTTTGAGGAAGCAAACTGCCATGTTGTGGACAGGGCCATGTGACAGGGTACGGCAGACCGCTGGGACAGCAGTCCCCAGCTGCCAGCTAGTGAGAAAACAGGACCTCAGTCATTTAGCCCCATGGAGATGAATATCGCAAAGTCTACGAATGTGGAAGGTGGTTCTCATGCTTCGGAGGGAAGACCCCAGCCCCCGCCCCCCCCCCCCCCCCCCCCCCCGCCTTAACTGTAGCTCCAGGAGATCCTTAGCAGAGGACCCAGGTAAGCTGCGCCCGGATCCCTGAGCTGTGGGCACTGAGACAGTAAATGTGTGCTGTTTGATGCTGCTAAGTTTGCAAAGATGTGTGACGCCCCAGCAGGTAATGAATATGATAGGCGTCTCCGACGTAAAAGGGAATGCCTGGCGGCTCTGATTTATGGGAACTGCTGTCACATCCAGACCCAGCCCAGGGCTCCCCCGCCCCTCCTCCGACACCCATGTGCTTTCACTCAGTAACTAGGAGAACCATCTGTTAAAGCCTGGAGCTGCTTCCGATTCTGTGCCTCCCTCTCTCTCTGCCCCTTCCCTGCTTGCACTCTGTCTCTCCTTCTCTCTCAAAAGCAAACATACATTAAAAATAAGAAAGTAAATGAAAGCCAACGAAGTTAGTTTTCCAAAACTCCGTGGAGGCACACTGGGAAAAGCCAGTGCGGAGCCTAAAACCTGGGGGTGTGACAAGCCTGGACCTCCCCTTAGGGGGGAGAGGCCCCGAGCTCCTCCTCAGGCCCCCCCAGATCAAGGCTACACTTCTAAAAGTGCGATTTATCACCACCACAGGCTAACCCTCTGAGTACTGTTGTCATTAAAATAAAAATAAACTCACACCTATTAAGATGGCTATTTAAAAAAAAAAAGGAACAGGACAGGGGTCAGGGAGGATGTGGAGAAAGCAGCGCCCTCGCACATGGCTGGTGGGGACGAACGATGGCGCAGCCTCATGGATGGCGGGGGCGGGGGGCGGTTCCTCAAAAAAGTAAACATGGCCTTACACTGGACCGGACAATTCCCAGACGAATTCAAAGCAAGGGCTCAAGTAGATATTTGAATGCAAGGTTCACAACAGCCAAAATGTGGCGGCAATCACATGCCCACTGGTGGGTGAATGGATAAGATACAGTGCGGCCCGTCTATAAATTATTACTCGGTCCAAAAATGGAAGGATGTCCTGCCACCTGCCGCCATGGGGCTGGACCTGGAGGACAGCGTGTGCAGTGACAGAAGCCAGACACAGAGGGTCACGTCCTGCGTGACCCCACCCACAGGGGGTCCCTAGAGGCGTCTGGTCCACAGAGACAGAGAGTAGACGGTAGGAGCCAGGGGTGGGGGGCAGGGGGCGGGGAGATATTGCTTCATGGGGACAGAGTCTCAGTCTGGGGAGATGGAAGGTTCTGGAGATGACGGTGGGGGCGGCTGCACGACAGTGTGAGGGTGTTGACGCCCCTCAGCTGTGCCCTAAAGCTTGGTTAGGATGTACACTCACGCTGGATGCGGCTCACCGTAATAAAACATAAAATACGATGAACAAGAATAAGACTAAATAAGTGAGGCCTCAGGTATAGGGAGGCAAACCAACCTCTCAAGAGTCACCAAGACCTCAGGCCCCAGATTCTAGGCTCAACACTGGCTTTTCCCAATGTGGTCACTGGGCTGGCAGTCTGTGTTCGCACGTCCCCGGGAGCGGATCCCACCTGGAAACAAAACGCCTCTGTGTCTGCATCCTGTCTGTCTGTCTGTCTGTTTCTCGCCTTCCCAGCTGGGCCTGCAGCGTTTCCACGGAGTCGGCATCCTGGGGTTCAACTCTGTCGAGTGGTTTATTGCTTCTCTGGGCGCCATCTTAGCAGGGTAAGACACGTCACCCACGGGCTTGATGGACTCTGAGTGTGCGCTCGCCCCGACCGGGACGTGACTGGGGTTTCAGGCGCAGCCCTAGGTTAGCAGGCAAGACAGACACACCAGCCAGTGTGACACAGGACTAGCATCTCGGATACATAAGGTGCTTCTATAACTGAGTAATACATTTTTAATGTTTATTTTTGAGAGAGAGACAGAGACAGAGAGAGAGCATGAGCTAGTGGGGGAGGATCAGAGAGAGAGGGAGACACAGAATCCGAAGCAGCTCCAAGCTCCAAGCTGTCAGCACAGAGCCTGATGCGGGGCCTGAACTCACGGACCGTGAGATCATGACCTGAGCCGAAGTAGGATGCTTAACCGACTGAGCCACCCAGGCGCCCCCGGGAAATGCACATTTAGAAAACAGGATGGTCAAAAGCAAGAACAAAAGGCAGTAATATGGAGGGAACAGGTCGGGGAGTAGGGGTCCGAATCCCACCTCTGGCATCTAGTGCCTTGGGACCCCGGACAAGTGACCTCGCCGTGCCGCGCCTCCGTTTCCTCATCTATAAAACGAGACGCCGTGAGGGCTCCATGATCAGCCGTCACAATGACAGTATAGGAGCCCCTGCTTCCGTTACCCTCATTTTTGTTCTTCTCATCTTGGGTAACTTGAGGGAGGCAAGCTGGAGCCAAGGCTGCAAACCCAGAACTTGCCTGTAGACCCTCCCCTCCCCTCCCCTTCCAGGACATTCCCACTTCAAGGTGCGGGAAGGGGGGTGTGCCCGCACAGGTGTGCGCACACACACACACACCGTGTTTTCTATTCCCAGGGGTCTCTGTGTTGGTATTTATTCCACCAACTCTGCGGACGCTTGTCAGTACGTCATTACTCACGCCGAAGTGAGCATCCTGCTGGTTGAGAATGACCTGCAGCTGCAGAAGGTCCTTTCGGTAAAACCTTAGCCTGAGTGCCGTCCCCGGCCACCCACGGGGACCGGGGGGCTCTGACTGCACGTCCTGTCGCTCCCAGGTGGAGGCAAATGACGGGTGGGGCGGTGGGGCTGGCCCCATCCCAGGGCTCGCTGAGGCTACTTTGGTGTAAGTAGGCGGAGTGGGGTCTAGTTTCCGATTCATATCAACTTTATTTCCAGCTACGCCTCTATTTTCAAAACGCGCTTATGTGCAGTCCGGGGTTTATTTTCTTTTAGAGTGTGACTATTCTGAGGCTCATACCCCTTGTAGTTACATTTTTTACAGCTGCCTTCATTTCTGGAATGCTGGTCTTTCTCTTCTAGGTCTTTCCTAAGTTCTCCCGCTGCCTGTCTCACCTCTTCCTGGCGCGGCTCTCTCTCCCCTCGGTGCTTGTATGTTTGCTTTGTGCTCTTCCTTCCCAGCTGCGTCTCCTTCGTTTTAAATTCTATGTCGAAATGCTGGGTGGCAATTTTTCTTTGCTTTGTGGTGACTCTTCTTTGTGTACAGAATCTGGCTCTTCTCCGACTCCCCCTTTTTTTTTTTTCCCTTGTAGTATCTTTGTATGACGTTGCAGGAGGCTTCTCAGTTACTAGTGTTTGAATGAGCTGCACTTTCCTGACCCTCCTTTCAGCAGGAGGATCCTACGGGAAGGGGAGTCCTCAGGAGGGTGGGCCTAGGTGGCCAGACTCACCACTCAGCCCCAGGGCCCCCCGGCGCTTGCATCAACACTGTATTTCAGGACGACATGCCTCTCTACTTGGTAGCGTCTCTGGACTTGAGACGCGTCTTGCCGTCAGTGGCATCCTCCAATCAGCGCCAGTCACGTCTGCCCACGTTTTTACATCTCTGAAATTAGGGCAGACTTTCCAGACTCATGAAAGCCAGCTGGACTCGGGGTGAAACAGACCTGTCTGCCAAGCCTCCTCAGATGCCTGGTTCCTGACCTGGTTCGGGGAGAACAGACGTCTCCCTCTAGCCTCGAGCTTTCTGAAACTGCTTTCGTCCTTCTTTAAAAAAGAAATTTAAAAAAATGTTTATTTTTGAGAGAGAGAGAGAAAGAGAGAACATGAGCAAGGGAGGGGCCAAGAGAGAGAGGGAGACACAGAATCCCAAGCAGGCTCCAGGCTCCGAGCTGTCAGCACAGAGTCCGACGCGGGGCTCGAACCCACGAACTGCGAGATCGTGACCTGAGCTAAGTCGGTCACTTAACCGACTGAGCCCCCCAGTCAACCCTGAAACTGCTCTAAGTGATGCATCTGTGGTCTCTGAGACTCATGTCATTCCCTGTCTTCTGTTCACAGCACAATAAACAGTGGGGTGGCTGAAGAGTGGGGCTTACAGTTTGGGTTTCAAGACTCAAGGGCAGGCTTCTGACGAGCTCCTCCCCAGCGGGACGCTCAGTGCCACTTGGGAACCTTTGATTCCGGGCAGCCATGGCCCCGTGTGTGTCCAGGACCCGGGAGGCTGTGGGCTTCGCTGGCCCTTAAGCGTGGGATGCCACCGACAAGGACCCCAGGGACCCCGGCAGTCCAGGGAGCAGGGCGCGTCCTGTCAGTCGGGGCAGGGAGCCGTGTGCACGGGGTGGGCAGGAGGTAGAGAGGAGGCCGGGGCTCTGCTTGGGACGGGCACCCACCCTCCGCCTCTCCCAGGGCCAGGAGGCCCATGTGACACTCTCTTTCAGATTCCACAGGGCCGGATGGAGACCCTCAAAGCCATCGTCCAGTACAAGCCGCCCATGCAGAAGAAGGGTGACAACCTGTACTCTGTGAGTGGGGGAGGGGGCGGCCTTCGGGGCTTTCTCTTCCCCTTCCTGGTGCGGGGTTCGGTGGTCGGGACGATGTCCGTTCTGGTTACTTACAGCTGTGAAACAAATCTGGCTGCTTAAGACAACAGCCACCATTTTATTATTAACTTTTCTTTCAGGGCGTTAAGGTCTTTGAAAAAAATACTGCCTCACTGAAAATTAGGTGTGTGAGAACTGACAGCATTGAGTTTAAATATTTACCTTATGTCCAAGTCAGAATTTGTTGTAATTTTACTTCCGGCTTTAACAGGTGCAGGGCCACTAGTCAGTTTCACTAAACCCATTATTAACCACCGTTTAATGTGTATACGGGCTGAGCCGGGACCTGCCCTCCGGGAGCCTGTCGCTACTTAGGTTTTTGATATTTCATTCGTCACGGATTTGAAAACATTTTTTTTACGTTTATTTTTGAGAGAGAGAGAGACAGAGGCAGAGAGAGAGAGAGAGAACACGAGCAGGGGAGCAGCAGACCGAGGAGGGGCAGAGGATCTGAAGCGGGTTCCCTACGATAGGGGGCTCAAAGTTACAAACCGTGAGATCATGACCTGACCTGAAGTCAGCCACTCAACTCAGCTGCCCAGGTGTCCCATAAGGAAACTTTTTTTTTTTACGTTGTTAGTGATTTTAAAAATATCACGTTAGGGGCGCCTGGGTGGCTCAGTTGGTTAAGCCTCTGACCTCAGCCCAGGTCATGATCCGTGGGTTTGTGGGTCCGAATCCCAGGTCGGGCTCTG
>PJEM01020563.1:0-13253 GCA_004023845.1 Helogale parvula
TATAGGAAGAAGCCTGGCTACAGTGTCCTCATAAAGGGATAAGGGTCTCAAGGGCATAAGAAAGAAATGATCAATGCCTCTGGTAGCCTGTCCCACTGATTGAGAAACCTTCACTCACACCCCCAGTTCACTCCAGAGCAGATGTTTCCCTCCATCAAGGCCCATTTGCATCTTCCCCATTCAGGATCTCCCAGTCCTACATCCAGGCCATTCAAGACCTGAGCCACCTGTTTTTTTCCCGGACGAGGAACGCTTTTCACCAGAATGACATCATTTATAGGCTGACCCCTGAAGGCCACTGGAGCCACCGGGCCTGCCAGCTTGCCCATCAACACACAGGTTGGACTCTGCCCCCTAAGGAGTTCTCCTTCTTCATTGGAAACATCCCTAGGGACTGGCCCCAAACACTCAGGCAGAGCCCTGTCCCCTCTCTGCACCTCCAGGAGGTTGGAAACACCCACACTTGGTAATGCCCTAATGCAGGTTTTGGATGCAAGTGCTGTGCATGAGCTGACATTTGTCAGCACATGGGTGCTGCCAGCAGCATTCAAACAGAGCCTCCAAAGGCTGTGATGTTGAGAATTACCTGACCCACAGCACATGATACTACAGCTCTAACCCTGTCATGTACACCCATTACCAGTCTCCTCCTGATCCAGCTGGCACCCAAGCTGGACTCAGGGAGCAGGTGGGGCAAGGTGGGTGGCTATGTTTGGGCACCCAGAGCTCTCAGTTTTCCCTGGGAACACTGTTCTGGGACAGACCGAGTGATCAAGATGAGGAAGGCTCAGTTGCAGGAAGAGGGAGAGCTGGAGAAGATCAGGAGCAAGAGGCACTTGGACTTCCTGGACATTCTCCTCTTTGCCAAAGTGAGTGTGAGTAGGGGAGGCCTGAGGCTTTCCCCACAAGCTTGGAGGAGGGAGGCAAAGCCTGTCTTGTCACTGTGTCTTCCAAGTTGGAGGACGGGAGCAGTTTATCTGACGAGGATCTCCGTGCTGAAGTGGACACGTTCATGTTTGAGGGCCATGACACCACATCCAGCGGCATATCCTGGATCCTCTATACTCTGGCCACACATTCTGAGCATCAGCAGAGATGCCGAGAGGAGGTCCAAGGTCTCTTGGGGGATGGTGCCTCCATTACCTGGTGAGTGCTCACGAGATGGGATTGCTCACCTTACTCATGTAGAGAATGTCCTGTTTATGTGGGTCTTGCCTGTGCTTCATGGATCTTCATTTCAGGGACCATCTAGACCAGATGCCCTACACCACCATGTGCATCAAAGAGGCACTGCGACTCTATCCACCAGTTCCAGGTATTGGTAGAGAACTCAGCAAACCCATCACCTTCCCTGATGGACGCTCCTTACCCATGGGTATGAATATCACCTCATTCACTCACTAACACTCTACAGAAACACATGGGAGGTCAGAAGTCCACATGTCATGGGGCAGTTCTGAATCTCTGGTCTTCTTCTTTCTTCAATAAATGGATGCATACTCTGTAGTTTGGATGAGGATAGAAAATACCTGACTCAGAGCCAGAGCACTGGCAATGTTTCATAAAGATAGTTCCCATTCCTACATATGGAGAATATTTTCTATTTTGGTTCATTCTTCCAAATAACCTCTAAGGTTCATCTCAATTCTAAGACGGCAAAGGAATAGAATCCTAGGTTCCTATACTTATCCAAGAAAACCAGTCTATTACCATGAGGTTCCACTGTTTTGTGATGTTACAGCTTTCCCATTGGAGGCACTGATATTCTCTGATTTGAAACTACATACTCCAATTTCTGACTTCAAGTCAGAACTCATGTACCAATTCTGTCTTCACTGTCATATCTATTTGAATATCCTCCAGATTTGAAATAACCTTTGGATAACCCCTTTGTGACAAAGGCAAACAAATATACGTATGTCAGTTAAAATAATAATGACTCGGTGCATTGCATCTTCTCTACAAGGATATGTTGGCTTCAGGAAGGGGCTCCATAATTTGCATAAACTTATAATATCCAGAGATTTGATGGCTATACAGGCAATCACACTGGGCTAGGCAGACCTGTTGTTTCTTCCCTTTGGGATCGAGGCCTTCAAGAAGGATGGGAATCCTATTTCATTATTTTGATGGTGTAGCCTGTGGGGAGCCCTCAGATTGATGGCAGAGAGCACCTGACAACCAGGTCTGAGAACCCAGCCATGGTTGAAGGCCATTCTTGGCTCACTTCTGATCTGAATTCCAGGCCTGCCACATCCTAGCTGTGTGGTTATAAACAAGTGGTTAGCCTCTCTGAGGTTCAAGGTGCCTGATATGGACAATGAAGATATGAGCACTTTCATGTAGGGTTGTTATGAAGATTATTCTTATTCCCCAAAGGCTCAGGGATGTTACCTGATAAGTGTGAATTGTCAGTCACTTGAGTTGCCCCAAAAAGTAAGCCTCCATTTATTTTCTGGGCATAGATATCTAATAATTTGTGCACATATGCTTTGCCTTGTCTACTCCACCTCTCTTGCAACACAATCATTCTACTCAGAATAATGAGACGTAGCTCCCATTGTGGCTGCCAAGCTGTTTGTGCATTCACGTGGCTCCTTGTGGCGTGAGTATGATCAGTCTTTTCTCCTCTGTCCCACAGGATTCCTAGTGTCCCTTTCCATTTATGCCCTTCACCACAACCCGAAGGTGTGGCCAGACCCAGAGGTATGATGGCCTTGGGAGGAGGAGACAAAATAAGCTCTCCAGACCAATGCATCCTCTTGTCGCATCTCTGGGTGGTCTGTTTGGTGGTTGGTTGATAGGAAGGAGGGGCTTGGCCACATCTGTCCTGGCCCTGGTGTTCCCTCTGCAGGTGTTTGACCCTTCACGGTTTGCACCGGGTTCTACTCGACACAGCCATGCTTTCTTGCCCTTCTCTGGAGGAGCAAGGTGAGTTACTTGCACCAGGATGGGAGTGGTGGACTGTTTACTGTATATGTACCCAATGTTTGTGACTTCATATTTTATATGGATGTCTATAGATATGCCGTTGTATGTCTCTGTTCAGGGAAAGAGGTATGTGCCTCCATGTACAAAAGAATGTTGGTAAGCATAGCACTACCTGGAGACTTTGACCCATTGCTCCTCCCCAATCTGCAACCACACTTCAGTGTTGGTGGCTGCTCCAAAGTTCAGTGCAGTCTAGTGTTTGATTAACTGTGTGAGATTGACTTTGCACAGTAGATTTTCTCACATGTTCAATTTCAAATGTTGGTTTCAAAATCTGGATGGAATCGGATAGATTTCTTTTGTACACATTCTCAAACCAACCTTTCCTACTCAACTCACCATTCTTTCCCCACACTGCACCATTGACTTCTCTTCATGTATTTCCATTCTCAACTGTTTTGCATATCTCAGATGTTTAAGTCATACACAGGGATGGTTACCATAAGCTCTTAAGAGATTAATGAAGTATTCGACTAATCTGTGTCACTGTTATGTTTGCATCTATGCAAAAGAATTTTTAAATCCATGGTAATGGTCACATGTATTTGACATTTTCACAGTTGTCAAATCAGTACATGTTATCTGGGCTATACACACATTAATATCATATTTAGAGCCCAATCACACAAGCGAGCTAATATATGCAAAGAGTAAAGCCACTGTTTTATGCATGAGAAATGGCATTTGAAAATTTGCTGGAGTATAAAATATAGAGCAGACTTGAAGTGGCTGTGGAGCTGGACTATTCTCCAGAGTGGCTCCTCTGAAATCCTCCAGTGTTGCCGAATAAGCCTTGTAAGTAGATACTAGAAACTAGTTCTTTTCTTCAAATACTAAATCCACATTCACAGAATAGGCTTTAGGCAAACCATTCTTCCAGATACTGGCTGTAGGATTTGAGCCTTAGACACTGGTGCAAGTCATGTGGCTGCCAGTACAGAAAGGAGAGGGTCAGAGAGCTCCATTTCTTGTTCAGACCTAATGACTACCATATTTCATTCCATTCAGGTTTTTTTCTTTCAATTCAATAAACATCATTCAAATATAAGATTATTTTTTTATTTAAAAAAAAGACTACTTTTTAAGTCTCTCTCTGTGTGCAACATCTCATGCTAGGAGTTGGAATGTGGAGGAAAGTTATGGTGCTTGGCTTCAAGAGTTCATAGCCATAAATGCTTCCGCTCAAAGAGACATCATTCATTCACTCACTCATTCATTCATTCATTCATTCTTTCTTTCACTGAGTCATTTACTAATTGGACACAGTAAGGACATTCCATGTTCCTGGCATTGTCCTTTTCTGGAAAGTTATGTGTCCCTGAGCAAAAAATACTAGTGTATTTTAAGGTCCAGTTATGAAGAGGTATAGCCAGCAGAGGGTTGAGTGTGGGCTTGCCATTGCCCTTAGCCATGAGCATGTGGCAGGCAGAGGTGGAGGGAGAGCATTCTCAGGGGTCGCATTAGCAAGAGCTGAGCTGGGAGGCAGAGAGGACAGGTGACATGTGAGAGAGGCAACAAGCCAAAGAGGGGTTTGATACCAACTGAGGCAGGTGGACATGCCTTAACTGTAATGGAGGGTGGGGAGAGTCTGAGTGGACAGGGATTCAGGAGAGGGAGGGGAGGCAGGAGACAGAGAAGCCTCGATGAGGAGGCTCAGGGATGGAAGGCAGGAAAATCTCTGCAGTTGAATTGGAATCCACAGACGCTGGTTGATAGAGGGGTTGAGGGGAAAACTGGAGTCTGGACCCAAACTGGAAGGCAGATGGTGTAGCTGGTTGAGCATCATTAAGGATGTTTCTCTCTTTCCATTCTGTCTTCCTTACACAATTCCACCTTGTCCTTTCTCTGAGGATATGGGTCCCTTTGGCCCCCCATGTGTGCAGGGCCTAAAGTGTGGTCCTGTCAGCCCCCTATAGTACCCTGTACTGGCTTCTCATTATTCAAATAGGAAATTGCATATAGAGAGAGCAAACGACCTGATGATTAACTGTTGTAGTGGTCACTTGACATGGCTGTGTACCTCTGGAGTTGACCCTCTTATTAGAGGATTTCTGGCCTGCTGAGAGCATAGGTAGAAGAAACAGCTAGACCGTGAAGACTTTAGGCTTTGTGAAAGGTCAGAGGCAGAGTGTGAAACAAGGTTAGGTCGAGATGGGTGTGTGTCCTGTAAGGAAAGGGATTGGGGCTGGACCCATGCAAGAGAGCCCTGAATGTGCTGTTCCCAGCAAGGGGATTGAGGCCACTTCTCATTTCCTTTTCCCTCCCTGACACAGGAACTGCATTGGGAAGCAGTTTGCCATGAATGAGATGAAGGTGGCGGTGGCCATGACCCTTCTCCGTTTTGAGCTGGCACCAGATCCTTCCAGGGTCCCTGTTCCCTGGCCAAGAATTGTGTTGAGGTCCAAGAATGGGATCCACCTGCATATAAGGAAGCTCCTCTAACCCCTGTGCAGACAAGGATGAGCCCCGAGGGCCTTCTGCCTGCCATCCTGTCTTCCCTCCCCCTGCCAGCTTCCCTGATCTCCTCCTCTTGTCCATCAGAGTGTCTGCACTTCTCTGTCTCACCTTTTTCCAAGATTCCTACTTGTTTGCTGTTACCCTCCTCCTACCCAGTATATCTCTGACTGTGTGTGTCACTCTTGGTTACATGCCATCACCTAGGCTGTCTGCCCTCTCCTATCCTTTTCCCCTACTGTGCTTGGTTTCTGTAAAGCTGTCTGTTGCTGCTTTACCCAATGACACAAACTTAGTCCCTTTAAAGAGCAGAAATTGATCATCTTGTAGTTCAGGAGACCAGAAATCTCACTGAGCCACCCAATGTGTTGCAGAAGCTCTAAGGGAGAATCTCTTCTCTTGCATTTTTCACCTTCTAAAAGTCTGCTCTTAACACCATTCAATGAGGCAACTAGGCCTCCACATTTATCAAGAAAACATCATTTTCTTAAATTCAGTTGATTACAGATGTGTACCATATCTATGAAATTTCAATGAAACACCCAGACTCTTACATAATTGAATAACTGGTATTACAGCCAATCCAAGTCAACCCACAAAACTAGCCTTCACAGTCCATCTTTTGTCCACTTGGCAGTCACACATCTCCTTAAACCATACTTGATCTTCCTATTAACTAAAATAAAGTCATCCTTCTACCAAGTGTCCTTCATATAATTAAAAGTGTGTTGATCCTTGTCTCCAATAACAAAGCCAAGACATTGGAGGATATTCTTTCACTCCCTAAAATCCTGTACCTTCAAGACTATGATACACAGTTAAATAACATTGCTACATATTACCTTTTATGTGGAAGAAGTAGACAATGAAGTCAATAAGCTGACACACAAGAGCACACATGCATAATCATAATTCACACCGAGTAAGGAAAAATGCTAGGAGCAATTACACTCCTTATTTCTACAGCTTGTGATATGACCATAGTTAACATTTATAACTACCTTCTCCCACTGCCCATTATATGCACTTTGCCCAGAATAAGCATATCAGTGAGTGTGGCTTTTAGCCTGGTGAGATGACCCAAACCTTCCTTTTTTTAAATTTTATTATTTTTTTCCCCAAACCTTCATTCTTGAAGGATCTGGGCCATCACCATTCCTGCCTCACTTGGAGGCACATTTACTGTAATGACGGGGCATGGTAGTTCTAAGAAATGCCCCATGTACTTTTCTATTCAAAGCATAATTCTTCTTACCTTCACCTATAAGGAAACTACAATTTCCCCTTGGAAATCAGGATAAATCCAGTATAGTAACTGCTTTTGGTTCAGACCTATGAGGAGCCCCAAGTGGCCAGGAGATATGTTCACATACAGTTCAACGTAGTCATCCTTGTGTGTCCTGGTGAAAGCACTCCTGCCTTTGGAACTAAGACCACTAGGCCAGCAGAGCACATGTTGCAACAAGAAGACCAATGATGTTGCTAATTGAGTCTCTAGGGATAATAATGAGTGGTACCTATCCCATTTCCATCCCTTGAGTCCTGGATGGGTGAACCCTGACTATGGAAGTAAAATAAACATATAAGGGACATTGATTTATAGCACATACGTCTTGGAGTACCCTCCTTCAACCATGAATGTTACTGCCACCTACCTGGTGCTGTTTTACCTGTTTGGCTTCAGGTACAAACTTCCAGTTATACAATAAATAAGTAATGAGGATATAATGTACAGCATAGAGAATATAGTCCATAATACATAATAACTTTGTATGGTGACAGATGGTAACTAAACTTATTGTGGGAACCTTTCTGCAATGTATAAAAATATTGAATTACTGTGATATATACTTGAAACTGATAGGATATGGCATGTAGTTCAATAAGATAATAAAAATAAAATTAAAAACTAAAAAAATAAAAATTAAAAAAATCTGTTGTTGGATTGTTGTAGGAAAATATATAAAGTTCCTTGCTCGGTGCCTAGGACATAGCAAGCACTCACTAAGTGTGAGCTATCATCAAGCATTACGTGCCCAATTGTAGAGAGGAAACCAAGCTCAGGGAGGCAAAGGCAGAGTGACACTCACAATTGCATCCAACGCATCCCACATCCAAGATCCCTCCACAAGTGTACCTTGTGTACGACGTGTAAAGTTGATGCTGGACCAAGTAAGGGGAGGAGTGGGTCCATATTCCCTGGGCCGGGACCACAGAGAGACAGGAAGTAACGACAGAAATGGGGCAAAGTTGAGAGGAATGAGCAAAGTGGCTACGTCTACCTGGGTTTGGACAGGAGCCAGATTTAGGGGAGAAAGGAAAGAACTCCAGCCCCATGGGTTGTGTAATGAATCTCCTGTCACAAGGTCAGACAAAAGAGAAAGACGTTGGAATAATAGGTGAGATAGGTGAGGAATAGGCTAGGACGAAGGGTGCACCCTGAGAGGCTGCCTTCCAAGGCAGTCCTCAGAAGATATTTTGGTAGGGTTTTTTTCCCCTGAATTTTGGGCCTGGAGTTGACTTTGGGGGAGAGAATCAGGAACAAGTAAGTAAGAGATTAAATTGTCCTCATCAGATATGCTTTCATAGGCTCTCCATGAGCCTTTAGTGTCCACCCCATTCTCTAGCACTCTCCCCCTGGTGAACTCCTATTCACCCTTGAAAGTCCCATTCTTCTCTTTTGTTTTTTTTCTGCCCTGGTAGGGCCCAACCCATTATTCACATTTTCAGTACAGGGTTTTTTTGTGTTTCCAATACACATAGTTCTGGGTCGTTATTATCAAACTGTGAGCTTAAGAATATTGGTTTGATGGATGAGTCACTGCATGAATGTGCACTCCTGGGAGGAACTAGGAGAAGGGATGCTTACCCCTTTTACAGTAGGAGAAAATAAAGCTCAGAAAGTCTAACTCACTGGTCTACATGGTTGAGTGTGCCCTGGGGCTGGGCGACTAAGTATAAGGCTGGTGCTCTGTCTGCCAGCACATTCAGCTCCAGACAGGAGTGGAGGGTGTAAAGTGACAAGTATGGGGAACATTGCTGAGGCAGCTGAGGCAGGTGGTTGGGAGACCCCCCAATTCAAATCCCAACTGGCAATGGTGGTTCTCCTGTGGCTACCTCACATTAGCTTCCTGTAAGACTTTTGCTCTCCGGAAAGAAATAATAATTCAACCACAAACACATTCTGAACTTGGTAACTGGACTGAGGTCTTCTTGCAGTCAGGCTAATGTCTGTTTATAGACATTTGTGTTGTGGCACATAGTGCAGCAGCTGGTAGTTAGGTGGGGCTCTTGAAATATTGGAAAAATAATTGGGACAAGGGCAGGTGGGAGTTTGCTGGTCATGGTCACTATCTGCTGAGAAAACTTTCTGCCCACTGTTTCCCAACATGGATCCTCACAGTTAATTAACTCTGGAGGCCCAGTCTAAGCTCTCCTGCTGACATTTGCCCTCCGGGCAAACCTTCCTGGACAGACAAGGCTGGGGTGTTCAGGGAAGGTCAGTCACAGTCAGGGACAGTCAGTGGATCCAGCTGTTCTTGGACCATGAGTGTCTCTATGCTGAGCCTCACCAGGCCCCTGGGTGGTGCCTCTGAGATCTTGCAAGTGGCCTCCCTGCTAAGCCTGGCTCTGCAGTTGCTCAAGGCAGCACAGCTCTACCTGCCCAGGCAGTGGCTGCTCAAAGCTGTCCAGCACATCATGTCCCTCCTTCTCACTGGCGCTTTGGAAGGGGCTGGACCGCGGGTTGTGGGCAAGGTGGGCCAGCAAGAGCAACAATACCCGCCCTGCACTGCCAGCTCTAGCTGGCAGTGAGGAGTCCCTAGAGCAAAGGGTCGACCCACATGGCCAGGGTCTCAACAAGATTTTGTGAATTGCACAATGGGAAGAGTCATCAGGGAGTTGTTGTCTTCTAATGCTTACCTTTCTTTAGGAGGCAACTTTATTCTAGTAGCTTGAACATGACTGTTATTGTAATTCTTGATTATGCATTTATCCCCAACCTGCCTGCCCTCTCCCAACCTTTTCTCTCCCTGTCTGCTGGTCTGTCCTGTAAGACTTTCTCTTGCTGTTTTACCCAATGATACAGACTTAGTCCCTTAAAAGTGCACAAATCGATCATCTTGTAGTTCAGGAGTTTAGATCTGAAAAGGATTTCACTGGCCACATCCAAGGTGTTGCAGAAGCCCTAAGGCAGAATCTCTTCTCTTGCATTTTCTGCCTTCTAAAAGTCGACTCTTAACACCATTCAATGAGGGAATCGGCCTCCCAATTAATCAAAGAAATACCCTTTCCTTAAATTCAATTGATTACAGATGTTAACCATATTTTTAAAGTTTTTGTGCAATACTTAATTGAATTGAATTACTAATAGTACAGTCATTCAAGTCAACCTACAAAACTATCCTCCACAGTCCAATTGTTGTCCCCTAGCATTCACACATCTCCTTAAACCATACTTAATCTGCCTATTAACTATAATGAAGTCATTCTTCAACCAAGTGTCCTTCATATAATTGATAGTGTGTTGACCCTTATTCGCAACAACCAGGCAAAGTCATTGGAAGGTATTTTTTTTCTTCTCCCTGACATGCATATCTTAAATACTACGATACAAAGTGTTATTCTTAATGTGGAGGATTTAAAGCAAGGAAGAAAACAATATGGTACACTGTTTTGGCCGGCGGGCCTGTCGACGCGGGTCCCGAGGGAGGGAGTGAGAACAGGGCAGGACAGGGAGCACAGAGAGTGGAGGCCAGGCAGCGTTTCTGATCAAGCCACTCTGCTTTTATTGGGAGACCACGCATGTCTTAGGTAGGGTAGAAGGCGGGCAGCTGACGTGAGTCTGTTGCTAGGAAACAAGGGCGAGGACTGCAGCGTCAGCACACTGCCCGAGAGGCTAGCAAGGCAGGCTTGGGAGGTAAACAAGAAAGCCTCAGCTGAAGGTGATAATACAGCTCTTGCTGTGCTGAGAGTGATAACGCAGCTCAGCTGTGCAGGCGGCTGATATTGCAGGTCAAGGCACATGTCTTTTCTTCTGGCAGCTCTTCTGGCAGCTCCCGACAGTACACAGGTAAACACATGTATAATCATATTCACACCAAATAAGGAAAAGTGCTAGAAACAATACAGTCCTTATTTCTACAATCTATGACAGGACAATATTAACATTTATAACTACTCTTTTTCATTACCCATTCCATATTTTCTTTGCCCTCAGAAAGCACATCAGGCAGGTGTGGGTTTTGGCCAGGTGTGATGACCCAAAACTTTCTTTGTTAATGAACTTGGCCATGTGTACTCAACTGGGCAGTGGCATTTTCCCATTTACTTTAATGACAGAGCATGGCAGTTCTAAGAGATGCTCCATGTATCTCCTCTATTCAGAGCATAATTCTTCTCACCTTCATCTGTAAGGAAACTACTAATATCCCCTTGGCAATCAGGATCAATCCAGTACCATAACTGCTTTTGATTCAGACCCATGAGGAGCCCAAACGGGCCAGGACATATGTTCACATGCAGCTCAATGTAGTCATCCTTGTGTCTCCTTGTGGAAGCACTCCTGCCTTTGGAACTAAGACTACTAGGCCAGCAGAGCTCATGATGCAGCAACAAGCACCTAAAATGTTGCTAATTGGGACACTAGGGTAATAATGAGTGGTGCCTGTTCCATTTCCATCTCTTCAGTCCTGAATGAGTGAGCTTGACTATGGAAGAACCAGCACCGTGTACTGAACATTGATTTATATCATATCCAGCCGGTTGGAGAGCCTTCCTTCAACCCTGCAAGTTATTGCTTTTTAGCTGGTGCTATATGCCATATGTATCCTGAGGACATTTCTCTGCTTCTGGAATACATAATTGGAATGGATGTATCCCCCCCAACTGAAGGAAAGTCAGTAGAATATAGGGGTTTGTTGTCTCCAGCTTCATGGGGATATCCCATATTTCCCCATTCCAATTTTCAGTGTTTCTTCTGGTTCTCAGTGGTCTCATTATAACCTAACACCTGCAAGATATGGAATTCAATTTGTTTATAATTCAGGCACAGACAGGATGGTGGCTCTGGGTTTAGTTCTCAGAAATATGAGCCCTGGCAAAGGGCACTGTGGCTACAGGGCACAGTGATCTTCAATGCCAACATAGAATCTTTGAGATCATGTATTTCTTTTCAATACTCCACATCATTTTTTCCCACTTTCTCCAGGATACCATGAACAATTAAGATGCTTTTTGCCATCAAATACGTGTTTGCCAAACCTTGACCTTTGCAAGTATTTGATTAGTAGTATCCCATGGTGATGTTTTGCATTTTGCAACATCAGGCCCCAGGCTACCAGTGTTCTCTTTCCCATTGGCAATAGGGTCATCAATGCCTTTCCAATGAATCCTATTAGAGAACATATTCATGATATCTAAATCCAAGTCAGAAAAATTGTTAAGATTTGTTCCTCTAGAACCATTATTGCTACAAAAATCTGTATTAGTCAGCATTCCACCAGAAAAACAAAACCCTGCTGAGTAGTACCTGTGTAGTAAGAAAATGACATACCCAGGAGTATAATGTGTCTAAGCCCATTATCTGGACAGCCTTTAGCTTGCTTGTGTTCCCCCCTGTCTTCCCAAGGAGCAGCTTAAGAATGAAAGGGCACTATAGGGTCAGGTTGTTCAGTTTGTGGGATGCTTAGTGAGTGGTGTCAGAGCAGGGTAGGAAGGGTAGGGAAGGATCATGGCCACCCAGCATCGAAAGTCTTGGAGAGGAAAGGCAGGGAAGACAGGTGCCCACTCTCCAATCCAGTGGAAGAAGAAACTAAACACATTTGTGATCATGGGATCTGTAGGAGAAAGATGGTCAGGTCATGCACAGACTGGGAGATTCCTAGATATTCATTTGTGGATAAATAAGACCTCAGTTCCCCAAAAGTGAGATGCAGGTCCCAGGACTCCTTCCCACCTGGTGCCTGAGCCCTTTGTTCTCAGGAACCTCACATTCTGCTGAGAACACTCACCTCCTCAGCTCTACAAAACTTTAGGAAAGTAAGGCTCATCGATATTCAGGAAGCCAAGGAACTGTTCAAGCCAGGGTGGGTGAGCTGAGGAGAATGGGTGCTCTCAAGATACAACTTTGTCCAGACTCTTTGTCTGCTGGATCAGAAATGTGACAGAAGACCAGGCTCCTCATGAGCCCATTGTCACCAAACAGTCCCTGAGTCCCTGGCAGTGCAAGGAGGAAGCTGCCCAGGTAGATCCTGGGAAAGTCTTTCAATCTTCTTCCAGCACCTCTGAGCCACTCTTAGTCTTAACACTTTGGACTCATTCCCTCTCCATCCCCAGGGCCACTGGTGTAACTCCAAGTCACCCTCTTATTGTACCTGGGATAGATCAACAACCACAAACTGGCCAATCTGCTTCCAACTGTTGCCTGTCATCAGCTTTCTGTCTATACTACTCCCAGAAAGAGATTGCCTTCAGCATTAAAATTTTTCATGAGAAAGATAATACCAGCTTGGTGTGCATAGCAGGAGTCTGCTCAATTCCATTTTTTTCTGTCATTTGACCCATTTTCATTAAGGATCTGCTATGGCACTATTTGGGATCTGTAGGGCACTATCTATATGTTCCATGCAAAGGGACAGCCATGGTGCTGCCCTTTCAGAAGAACCACAGCAAGCACAAATGTTCTGGGGTGGAAAGAAGTATGGTATCTTCCCAAAGCTGCCCCTTGGTAGGATGGTGACCTGAGCTGAGGTTGTGGAGATCATCCAGAGCTGGGTGTCTGTGCTGAGATAGGGTGCTTTTTTTTTTTT
>PJEM01020564.1:0-13251 GCA_004023845.1 Helogale parvula
ACGGGCTGCCACAGAAGGGCCCAAAGCCATGCCAAGGGATCCAGACTGGACCCCACAGGCAAAGCAGAGACAATGAACAATTCAGAACACAGGAATGGTCTTAGAAATCTAACACTAGCCACAGTATAGAGAAAAGATTAAAGGTAGGAGATACTTTAAGGCAGGAAGAAAGTTTAAAGGACAATTCCAATAGTCCACAAAACCTCAATCAGGCCAACACTGTTGAGAACGTTAGAACAAAACAGGGACAGCTTCTAGGGACAGCTGATGACTGAGTGGCTGAATGTGCAGACAGAAAGGCAGCCGTAGTGTCAAAGAGGATTCCAAATTTCTAGTGTGGATGACAATTACTAAGCCAGGAAACAAAAGGAGGAGCAGGCAACTGAAGAAGTGTGTACTCTCTCTCCCGGGTAATGCCCATAGGAAGTTAGACATGTAGATCCAGTGCCCAGGGAACAATTACTCAGACAGAGAGAAGTGGGTCAAGGTCAGAGCTGTGGGAAAGAATGATGAAAGGGTTGGCAGAGGAATACAGACAGGTTAACAATTTAAAGGGCAGGGAGGATGAGCAATGGGAAAATGACATTCTAAACTCAAAGGAGACAAAAAATAATAGGCAAAAAGGGCAGCTGATATTGTCAAATGCTACAGAAAAACTAAGAAGGAGAAGATCGTCTGATCTGGCCTGAAAGAAGTCAGGGGCAGCCTGTGGGGGGGGGCTGTCACCAGAATGGGGGAATTGCTTCTCTGGCCCCAAGACTGGCCAGAAAGGAGACAGTGTGAGAGGTGACAGGACTGAGGGAAGTGATTGGCAAGACCACTCTGACCACCCCGGATGTACTTGTTTGCAGGTGAGGAGACAGGCAAATGGAGCAGTTAAGGACCGAAGACTTATGGGAGGAAGGTCATGGACAGGCGACGCTCTAGAACAGTGTGGAAACAACAGTACAGGGGGTGGAGTTACCATGGAAAACAGTAAAGATTCTTTTAATCTAAAAGGAAAGGAAAAAGAAGGACAAATCAGATGCAGTTACCTCTGAGGCAGAGAAGAGGACAGTCAGAGGAAATCACTCTTGATAATTCTACATTCTCCGTGAGACTCAGGGAGAAGTTAGCTGGCCCTGGAGGCTGGAGTGGCTGTGTTGACACAGAATGCTAAGAAGTTTTGGAAGAGCCAGTGTGGAGAACAGCAAGGGAGCCAAAATGGGATAACTAAAACTACTTATGGACACCCAAGGGCCAGGTAAATTAGAAATTCATTTAAAATGGACTCAATTGGCAGCAACATAATGGGATTTTCTCCAATAGTGCTTAGAAGAGAGAGACTAGAAACAGATACAAAAAAAGTGGAATTGACCTTATTTTGGAGGCTAGTGATGAAGTGGCTATGGAAAGGAGACCCAAGCACAGTGGAGAATGTTGGAAAGAGAAAACAGAAATGACTATGTGGGCCACAGAAGGTGGGGAAGCAGGCAGGGACCCCAGGGAGGTCTAGGGGAAGGGTTAGCAGGAGGGACAAATGTCTGAGAGGGGCCTTACAGGATTCAAGATATGAGAAGCAATGCCCTATGCAATAAAAAGGTCAAAAAAATGGATTTCCAAGTGAATAAAAATAAAGATCACCAGAGTTCACGTAGTTTAAAATACAGTAGTCACTGCCTCTCTGAATCTTGGCTTCCTCATCTGTAAACTGTGACTAAATAAATAAGATATGTATATATGAAGCTCCTCCTACAATGGCCAGCAAATTGGAGGTACTCAATAAGTCACTGATGATGATGATGATAATGACGAGAAAAATGCTACCGTCGTCAAGAATGTTGGCAGTAGCTCAGAAGCCAGAGTAAAGCCAAAGTCCTTAAAGAATGAAGGCGAGGAATGGCGGTGAGGAAGACAAAAACAGCAGCATATCATTGGGTGTAGTTTTCAAAGGAGAAGAAAGTATAAAAACAGTGTCTGATACATCTTAACTGTAAAGATTTGAGAGCGACCAGAAAGAAAGCAATGTGTACGTAAGGGGTGAATAAGGGGAATTAGGCTGGCATAGGTCAACTTTATTTTGCTCATTTTCAAATAGTGACTTTTAAATGTTCTCCTTTAGTTTACTACTTGCAGTGGTCTTAATGTTTGTGTTCCCTGCCCCCCAAATTCATGTGCCGAAATCCTAACCTTCAATATGATATTATGAGGAGGGAGCTTTTAGGAGGCAATTAGGTCAGAAGAGTGGGGACTCCATGGATTGGCATTCCTGTGGGGCCCAGGGAGCTCTTGCCCTCACCCAACACGTGAGGATAAATGTGTGGGAGAAAAGGCATAGCGGGATACAAAAATAAGGGCTTCTTAAAGCCCACAAACAAACCAGATCATGGTGGTAGGCCACTGGCTACAGAGCCGGAGGCCAGCAGCGATGGCCAAGTGTTCTTGAGGGTACACAGGCCAAAGGCCCCTGGCCTGAAACTGGGGCTGGGATCCCCCACCTGTGATAGGAACTTGAGAGGAGCCGCCATCACTGCCCGGGGGCCAGGGTTTATGCAGAGCTGCATCCCTGCCTGAGAAGCCAGCCTGCTGAGCTCACCAGGGGAGTAGAGCCTGGGTCATGAAAGTCTGTTTCTAGACTGGAAGACCTGGGGGTCAAGTGGAACCAAGAAGAAAGCCAGAAGAGGGAAAAACACAGAGAGGTGGAGAGGAACAAAAACTCCCATCCAGTGTGAACTTACAAATGAAAATTCTAAAACACACAAGGAGGGGCGTCTGGGTGGCTCAGTTAGTTGAGCGTCCAACTCTTGATTTCAGCTCAGGTCATAATCTTACAGTTTGTAAGTTCAAGCCCCACACTGGGCTCTGCACTGACAGCACGGAGCCTGCTTGGGATTCTCTTGCCTTCTCTCTCTGCCCCTTCCCCCTCTCAAAATAAATAAATAAACAAACATTAAAAATAAATAAATAAAAATAAAACAAACAAGAAACATGAATCAAGAGAAGTAACAAAGCTTTCAGCCAGGAGATGAATTCTCACAGGCAGAAATGCAGATAACAAAGTCATCTCAAAACAACCTGTTATCTGAGATCCTCAAGGTAGAAAAATGCAGAATGCCCATAAGACAAGAAAATATGAAACAAAAATAGGCAGATCCACATAAAAGCAGATGGCTATCATAAAGAATGAACAATAAATACTGGAAATAAAGAACACAGCCATTGAAATCAAAAGGTCAGCAGGTTGGGGCTACATTCCAGAATGGCGCAGTTAAAAGAGAATTAGTGGGGTGCTCCTGGATGGCTCAGCTGGTTAAGTATGTGACTTCAGCTCAGGTCGTGATCTATCAGTTCATGAGTTTGAGCCCCGCGTCAGGCTCTGTGCTGACAGCTCAGAGCCTGGAGCCAGCTTCCAATTCTTTGTCTTACCTTCCTCTACCAAAACAAAACTATACTCATGGTAGACACTCATATAAATATTAGATAATTTTTTTAATTGAGCAAGTCTTTAGACATATATAAAAAGCACTCTCTTTTGCTCCTGGCTAAATAAATAAGAAAAGCAAGATTAGAAAAAAAACTCTTTTCTATTGACTTAGCAGTATTTGGCATTATATAAAAAAGTTGTCAAATCAAGTTGAACAACCAAGGCAATTAAAACTCCGATGTACTGGAGATTAGAGCAAGTTCTATATTGAAAGAGTCCTTTCAAACAGAGAGTCAAACACAGCTGACAGACTTTGTACAGGAAATTAATGTAAACCACTATTTAACACTGGAAACTGAATTTACCCTTAGCTCTGTCTGCAAACATTGTGTGTACCTAACAGCTTTTACACAAATTTAAAGGCATCATCTGAATCATGCTAATCTCAAAACAATTTGATGCTTTGGCAAGTAACATTCCCAAGTCCACTTAGGAAGGAACGAAGGAAGGAACGAAGGATGGAAGGAAGGAAGGAAGACAAAGAAAGAAAATATCAATGCTGAATAAATGCCAAAGATGTGGCTCAAAGATTGAGCTCACATTTTGGGGGCACCTGGGTGGCCCAGTCAGTTAAGCAGCAGACTTCAGCTCAGGGCATGATCTTGTGGTTCATGGGTTCAAGCCCCGCATCAGACTTTGTGCTGATAGCTCAGAGCCTGGAACTTGCTTCCAATTCTGTGTCTCCCTCTTTCTGCCCCTTTCCCACTCACACTCTGTTTCTCTCTCAAAAATAAATAAAACATTTAAAAAATTCAAAAAAAGTATTGAGCTCACATTCTTGATTTTATTAACATCCCTTAGCTGAAACATTTAAGGTAATGCCTAAATTTCATCAAATTTAATGTAATGCCTCAACAAACAGAAGGAGGGAGAACCATAACAATTTAAATATACAAGGTTAGAAAGCTAGTACTAATCCTTAGGATCAAATATATTTCATCTTTGGGGCACCTGGGTGGCTCAGTCAGTTAAGCATCTGACTCTTGATCCTGGCTCAGGTCATGATCTCATGGTTCATGACATCAAACCCCGCATTGGGCTCTGCACTGACAGTGGGGAGCCTGCTTGGGATTCTCTCTCTCCCTCTCTCTGTCCCTCCCCCATTCACACACACTCTCTCTCTCTCCTTCTCTTTCTCTCTCTTTCAAAATAAATAAACTTTAAACATTTTTAATAAATGTAATATTTAATCTTTAATCTTTGTGAGTCAATATTATGTTTAAAATCAGGACAGGATGATAGTCTTTGGAATAGAGAACAGTCAGAGGGAAAAGACATCAAACTGAAATAAAGAAAAGCTGTTAACATCCCACTGAAAGTAGAAGTGTTTTATTGGGAATGGATGTTTAAACAGTCAACAAGCAGCTCATCACCGTCACAAACATTACTCCAAAGCAAAAATAAAGCAGCCTTTAATGTACAAACCAATCACTCAGATTTTCACCAAACTGGGTATTTTACCAAGCTAGCTCTAATATTTTGATCTTAATCTAAATCCTACTTTAAGAATCAGTAATTCCTTAAATAAGTAAATAAAACATAAGACATATTCCAACTAATGCCAGAACACAGAAGAACTTAACCTATTTGTTGGCTACCAAGGTTGTTCTGACACTGGTCAAATTTGAGATAGAGAATACAGAGAACAAATTGGGGGGTGCCAGCGGGGACGGAGGTGAGGGACGAGCAAAACGGGTGAAGGGGAGTGGAAGATGCAGGTTTCCAGTTTTAGAGAGAGTAAGCCAGGGGGATGAGAAGTATAGCATAGGAAATATAGTCAAGGCCATTGAACTAGCCTTGTACGGTGACAGAGGGGACTACACAGGTAGAGCTGTGTAGAGATGCTGAATGGCTGTGTGCACACTTGAAGCTAGTGTAATGTTGTGTGTCAACTAGACTTCAATTAAAAAAGAACTACAGCCAACAAATAATGTAAAGGGAGAAAAATAATATTGGAGACAAAAATAAAGTTGCCGTATGATTACCAAAAAAATAAATACATTTGAGGTGGAGAATTCATCCAGAGTCCTCATAACCAAAGAGCAGGCAGGCAGCTGAGTCTAAACATGGCTGCGCCCCCTCACACAGGGAACTTAGCACAAGGAGAATGCTACGGTACAACAGTACGTATACACACAAGATTTCATCATTTCAGTTTCCCCTTCAACTGTAAACTGAAGGAATATTTTTAATTCCTTTCTGTGTCTAGTACTATGTTGGAAACCATAAAATAGAAAAGAATTTTATGAAACTTGGTATGCAGACCCCCAAAGAAAGTTTAAAAGTTGGAGACAAGTCCCATAGATACGGACAACATATAAACAAATACAGATGCTCAGGCATGTAAGAGCCACAGTATATACTGTGACGTCAAGTATGCATCAAGGATAGGAACAGAGGTGAAAAAGGAAAACACTGGGTGGGTTCAATTTCTTGAGGACAAGAAAGCCCACACTGTGGAACAAGCAAGAGAAATGAGGTACAAAGATACAATAAAGGGAACCGAGGACACAGGGCCTGAAAGCTCAGGAAAGGAATTTAGGATTAATGATCTAGCAAGAGAAGATCCTGGTCACCTCGGACCAGGTGAGTAAAATGGTGAGGTGAGTATCTCTTACCCGGCCGTGCTTTAAAGCCTGGTTGGCCAACTACAGCCCAGAGGCCACACCCAGTCCACCACCTGTTTTTGTGAATAAAGTTTCACTGAATCACAACCATACCATTTGTTTATGCATCGACTTGGAACGGGGACACAAAGCCAAAACAGGCCCTTTACAGAAAGAGCTTTTGCCCCTCCTTAAAGTACAAAAATTAAGAGACAGAGTTAGGAACATCCTCATTAAGCTAGCACAACGACAACAAAAAAGATGAGAAAATAACAGAAGAGGAAAATGGGAAAATTCCAAGAGACAATGGATGGCATCATAGCCGTGAGAATAGCTCTGGAAATGTCTGAAGATCAGTAGGGAAGAAAGCGTAACAGAGCTTAATATAAGCTACTGCTTAGTAGTAATAATCAAATTACAAAAAAGGTTTTAATAGGTGATGCCCAAAGCAGTTTTCAGAAGAACCTTATTATAGAGCAGCTTATTTTATTTATATTTATATACCCTACAGATCAATATAATAAAAGCTTATTCTGAAGGGCAACTCCCTACAGCAAAAGTAATGGGACCTGTAGGGCTGGAGTGACAAAAAATTCTTTGTAACCAACTGGATTCTCTCTTTTCTCTCTCTACATATCTATATCTACATAGATATATATAGGTAGATACATAGTCTCTATGTGTTTATATATATATAGAGAGAGAGAGAGAGATTTTAATAATAAAGCACATTATTTGACAACTTTTCAAACGGTTCAAGCTGTAAAAAAGAAGTTTACTAAGGACCATAATTTTTCTTTGGGTAGTTAAGTTTCCATTTACAAAAATAAATACATTTAATAATTAATAATAAATACATAGTGGATCCGTTGGTCACCTATGATTATTTAAGAGTATCAATACTATTGTATATATTAAAACACAATAATTATTGAAGGAACATAGCATTTACCCAAGGACACCTACTGAGGTAGGGCCTGGGGACAGCAGATAGGGCTCAAACTAGTTTCCCTCCCTTCAGGGTTTCTACCAAGAGCTATCACCCCCATAACTTCCAGAATTATCTTCATCAAATCAGATCTGATCAAATTACGTTGCTTCTGAGATTCCAGTAGCTCACAGTGCACTTCCCACTGGGCTTCCCCTTTACTTTCCAACCTTGTCTACAAGTAACCTCCTCGGCTTTAGTGACACCGGAATATTCACTGCTCTTAAAACAACATTAGCTAATAATTATCGAGCACCATCTATAAGCAACTGTGTAAACGACTCCATATGATTGATCTCAGTCATCACAATCACCCTACGACAAAGATCTCTTCATATTAACACATGGGCTTCAAGTCCTGCAGTCCCACAAACTGCTTTCAAAGTACACAGCCTTATGTTGTATAAAATTTACAAAAATTAATATTTTGAATTCTTTACCTTACATAGGTCCCTCCAAATCACACAAACCTCAGGGTGCACAAAACCTAGTCTGCCCTTGATTATCATTATTCCCGTCTTACTGAGGCTCAGAGAGGTTGAATAACTTGCCAAAATAGTCACCACAAGGAAGTGGAAGAGATAAAAGTTGAACCAGGTCTGTCTGTCTTCAGAACCCAAGAGTTTACCTACAGTGCTAAGGCTGCACTTCTGTTTGTAGGGTTCCCATTGCCTGCAATGGCCATTTCTCTTCTTCCTATTTTCATAACTAGATTCCCAGCAGGCTCCTATGCATCCTCCAAAGACCAGCTAAAAATGTTACCTCTTCTGCACATCTTTCTTTGACCCTTCCTGTAAAAATGAGATAGCCTTTAGATATTCCTGTATTTTATTTATTTTTTAAGTTTATTTATTTTGAGAGAGAGAGTGTGTGAGTGGGGAGGGGGCAGAGAGATAGGGAGAGAGAGACTCTGCACTGTCAAAACAGAGCCCGACATGAGGCTCAAACCCACAAACTGTGAGATCACGACCTGAGCCGAAACCAAGACTTGGGCAGTCAACTGACTAAGCCACCCAGGTCCCCCTAGATATCCCTGTATTTTAATTTTTTAATGTTTATTTATTTTTGAGAGAGAGAGAGCAGGAGAAGGGCAGAGAGAAAAGGAGACACAGAATCTGAAGCAGGCTCCGGACTCTGAGTTGTCAGCACAGAGCCCAATGTGGGGCTTGAACTCATGAACTGTAACATCATGACCTGAGCCAAAGTGGGATGCTTAACTGACTGAGCCATCCAGGCGCCCCATCCCTGTATTTTAAACACCTACTACAATATATATATGACATAATACAATCAAAATAATATGCTTTTTGGAGTCAAACTGACCTACGTGCAAATTATGCCTCTGCTACATATTTGTGGTGCAGTCAAGGGAGAAATATTTAATCTCTCCAAGCCTCTAGAGGCAGTAACTCTGAACACACTGACTCATTTAAACATCTAACCATTCATATATCCATTCAAGAAATACTTAATGAGTGCCTACCCTATGCCAGGCACAAAGCATACAACTAGGACACAGAAAGCAGAGGCACCCTCCCTGCCCTCACAGAGCTTACAGTCTAGTGTAGGAGACAGATAAGTGAACAGATTATTAAAATGCAGAGCGAGAAGAGTATTGGCTAAGACCGAGGCAAGGTAAAGAAGAGCTTATGGGGAAAGCATCACGACCCCACCCAGACTTTAGGGGTCAGGTAAGGACAGTGGAGACGAATAGCAATTCAGTGGTAAGTCTCTTAAAAATAAAAGAGAGCAAATATTCAAGACAGATACCTCAAGTAATTTCAATTTAATAAAATACTTCCACCCCACCCACACCATAATCACACGTCCCTCATTTCTTAAGCATTTGAAAACTCCTAATGTCAGGGAGGGAAAACTGACTTTTTTTTTTTTTTTTACAGTAAGTGGGTTAGTAAGAATGAAACCTTGTGCAGTTTCTACTGGACAGTGGAAACCTCAAGACCCACAGAAGAGGCCAAATAAATAAAAATAAAATCTAATTGTTTCTCAGCATTCTGTCACAACCCTAAGAATTCCTGAACATTTGTTCTTGTTTTCTGTGTTAAAGTACTTAATGACAGAACAAGGAAATCATTTTTACATTTTTCTGGGGGCTGAGCTGCTGCATAAGGGGAGAGCAATTGCAGCTTTCAAAAGAGATGCTAATTGCAGCTTCTAAAATATTAGACTCCCTCTAAACACCCATCACCCTCAGCCCCTACGAGTTTCTGGGTCTTTCTTAAAGGTGCCGGGAGGATACTGCCATACAGACAGACCCAAGGACTTAAAAACATTAATGTTGAGAGATTTATCTCTAGTTATTCAAGGGTCATGTGCCTCACAACTTAGGAAGCGCTGGAAAGAAAGACCATCTTATTTAGACAAGAAACCCACAGTTAGAAAAGCTGTTCCGGATGATAAAGGAAAACAACTCACAACCTCTTGCTTTATTCCACATAAAATGGGAATTTCCATCTTAATTTAGACTTTCTACCAGCAAGCCAGCAGGGGTAGGACCTGGAGCCTCCCCTCCCACAGAGGTTTTCTAGGCGAAGATAAAGGAGGGAAGTCAGCTCTAAGAGACCTGCTACTTCTTACTTCCCGGGAGGGTGAGAGGGAGGAAAATGTTGTCATGCTGGCAATTCTATTTATAAATGCTTCTCTTTACAATGAAATGACAAATTTAAGAGGGAGAAGAGGGGAATGACGGCAGCTGCCCACACAGACTATTACTTTAAATTTAATTATCGGAAAATCACTCTATTCAGGCCAGGAGAGGGATGAGGAGAAGGAGGAAAGGTGAAGACAAATAACAAAATACGGAATGAAACCCAGGAAGAGTGATCACTAGTCATCTAAAGACTATCCCCATGCTGCAACCAGCCAAGAGGAGAACTGAGATCCAGACAAAGTAGAATGTTATTCTTGCCAAGCTCCCAATGCTCCTGGAATTCAGCTACAAGTGTAGATTACACCAAATCTTTAGCAATGAAATTGGCAAGATAGTTATATAATTGTCTATATATCTATATGTGTACCACTTTTTCTGAAAATGAATAGATCTGTATCCTAGTCTAACAATGAGGCTGACCCACAATCAGTATATGAAATATACTTATATATGAATATTGTGAGTGTTCACAACTCAGTCCCTGCTGGGAAGCACACGACTTGCAAATCTTATTATGAAAAGTTAAATACCTATCATTTTCCATCTAACTCCCCAGTTACTAAGATTTAAGTTTTACTGATACACCTATACCCATAAATTAAGGGGTGGGGTGGGCTGGCACTACATAGGAATTTAAAATACTGTTGAGAAACACTGAGAATGTAATCCTATCTGGAAAATTATACAGCTGACCCTTGAACAATGCATGGGTTAGAGGTGCTGGCCCGCTCACAACCAAACCCGGCATAGAACTTTTGATTCCTCCCAAACTTAACTAGTAATAGCCTACTATTCACCAGAAGCCTTAAACAGTCAATTAATAAATTGTATGTATTATATACTGTATTCATACAATAAAGTAAACTAACAAAAAGGGAATGTTGGGGTGCCTGGGTGGCTCGGTCGGTTAAGTGTCTGACTCTTGATTTTGGATCGGGTCATGATCTCATAGTTCGTGAATTTGAGCCCCAAGTCTGGCTCCAAGATGACAGTGTGGAGTCTGTTTGGGATTCTCTCTCTCCCTCTCTCTGTCCCTCCCTCACTTGCACACACAAATGTGTGCACTCTCTCTCTCTCAAAATAAATATATGCATTTTTTAAAAAAAGGAAATGTTATTTGGAAAATCATGAGAAAAAGAAAATACACATACAGTACTGCACTATATTTACTGAAAAAAATCTGTGTATTAGTGGAGTTCAAATCTGTGTTGCTCAAGGGCCAACTATATGTGCCAGAAAGGACCATGTGTGCATAGCAGAGAGAAAAAAAAACTTTGAAGAGGCTTGAGGTTGGGATGGGAGTGGTAATGTGTCCAACCAACACACATACACACACACACACACACACACACACACACTGCATCCTCATGTTAGAAAACTGATCCCTAAACTACCATTTAAGGCAAATGGGTCTCATTAGTTATTCCACTGGGTTCTGTTTCCCAAGAAAGTCACTACCAGCTACCAGCACTTTTCCTCCCCTGCGCACCCCTGCAGAAATCAGCCTCTCCCTGGGTAACAGCTGAGGAAATGTCTGGAGAAGAGCAGGCATGAAGGAGTCCCAGGCCCCAGCCTACCCAGGACACTGGAGGTTTGCTTGTGCCCTGACTGGAACCTGTGTTGAACTCTGAGTCACACTTTGATCTGTGAGGTTGATTTCTCCTTCCTATTTTGTCCCCACTCTCTCAAATCAAAAGTCACATTCCGATAGATCTCAATTCCCCGGGAGGCAATCAAAATATGTGATTAAAGTGACTCATAGCAGGGGGGTGAACCAACAGATTTTACCTAACAGGGATTTCTGGTTTAAAGAGGGGCTTGGTAACCTCACTACAGAGTTCACAGGGGAAATGTGTTTGGTGATCTTTCATCCTGTGTCTAGAAGAGTAATGGCTAATTTTAAACATTTTCCTGATACTCTGCCTTCCCCTCCCTTACATCCCAGATACCTACTCATAGGTCTTCCTTATAAACACCTTTCCATTTGCCATTTTGTTAATTCTGGCTCAGTCCCCTGCAGCAGGGGACATGTTCAAGAGCCTAATGGTTAGGTCTGAGGAGCTACTGTTCATTCAGCACCTTCCACACCTAAATACTCTGAAATGCAGTCACCGATCTAAGATGTGGAAAAGCGAGGACTCCCAACACTGCTACAACCAAAGCAAATACCGTCTATCGCAGGATTCAGCTCCTGCCTTTGCACGGGATATTCAGAGGGATTCGAAAACCTAACTGAAAAATAACCTAAGTCAACGGTGTCCATTTTGAAGGGAATGGAAGCGGTTTCCCTTTGAAGAGCAACCACCTGAAAAGGAATGGGAGGAGGGGAAGAAGAAGGAAGGAAGAAACCCCCGTTGAAACTTGGCCTTTACTTGAAGAGGAGCCAGCGGAAGGCACGTGCAGAGACAGTTTCACAGCACAGAGGGAAGAAGGCATCGCTCAGAAGGCTTCCTTGCCGCTATTAAATTTCTTTGGTGGCAGCCTCTGCTGGGGAGGCAAGGCACAGAAGTTGCGTTCAGGGTTCTGAGGACCCAGAGGCGGCGTCTGCGAACTTACGGGGATGGACCGGCTCAGGAACCTCGCGGAGGAGGAAGAGAGGCTGGTGTAGACGGGCCGGAGGCCGGCGGTGTGCTCGTCCGGCTTGGCGCCGTGGGCGCTGGGCGGGCCGCTCGCGGCGCTCCCGCGGGTGCTGCTGCTTCTGCTGTACTGATGGTTGTTGTTGAGCTCGGGGGGGTTTCGGGCGGGCGTGTGGGGGCTGCCGTTCAGGAGGCTGGTGAACGGGCTGGCTGCGAAAGCCGCCTCGGAGGACGAGGAGGCCTTTCTGTTCCCCGGCTCCTCTGTTGCAGAGTTCAGGTTGCCTAGAGAACTGGCTAGCCGGGAGTTTATGGAAAAGCTGCGTGGAAAACACAGGCGGGGAGGGGGAGGACACAGACAACGATGTGTGCTCATGCAGAGTTCGTGTCTCTAAAGTACACAATTAGGACAAGAGGGGAATGGGATGCAGACAGTTCTGACCAATGCAAACGGGGACAGAATGGCTCCTGGTGATATTCCAACATGTGGACTTTAGTTACACGCGTGAACGTCCTGTCTGAGCAGTTTACTGAGATCCAAGAAGCTGGCTAAGCCACTCTGACCAGAGATCTTGAGCTAGGACATCTGGGGGCTCTCTCGGTCCTGAGGTAGGGAGTAACTGAGAGGGGCTCTATGAGAGTAAAAAGTAGACTTAAGTGTAAGAGTTCACTTACACAGATTCACTCAAACGTCCCTACCCATTTTAGTTCTGCCCATATACATGAAAGGAGAACTGACGATACCACGTATCACTAGTATGTGCCCCTGCTCAATTTCTGGATCACGGTAGGCAAGCCGGAGCTTCACTACAGAGAGGGATGCCATACACCCCTCCCTCCACACGGCCTTGTCCCTCAGGACAGGAGACAGGGACAGAAACCTTCTGTCATTTCTCCCCTTCTCCCTGATCCCATCCTCGGACAAGCTTCAACCAAACCCATTGTCTGCT
>PJEM01020565.1:0-13240 GCA_004023845.1 Helogale parvula
CAGATAACATATCTGATACAGGGTTAGTATCCAAAATCTGTATATAACTTATCAAACTCAAAACAAAACAAAACAATAATTCAATTAAGAAATGGGCAGACGACATGACTAATTTTCCCAAAGAAGACATCCAGATGAAAAGATGTTTAGCATCACTCAATATCAGGGAAATACATATCAAGACTGCGATAAGACACCACCTCACATCTCTTAGAATGGGTAAAATCAACAACACAGGAAATAACAGACGTTGATGAGGATGTGGAGAAAAGGGAGTCCTCTTACATTGCTGGTTGTAATGGAAACTGGTAGAGTGACTCTGGATAAAAATATGGAGGTTCCATATGTTTGCACTCATAGGTCTAACAGGAGAAACCTAACAGAGGGCCATAGGGAGAGGAAGGGGGAAAGAGAGTTGGGGAGAGAGAGGGACACAAACCATGAGAGACTATTGAATACTGAAAAAGAACTGAGGGCTGAAGGGGGAGGAGGAGGGGGAAGGGGGAAGGGGATGATGGTCATGGAGGGGGGCACTTGTGGGGAAAAGCACTGGGTGTTACATGTCAAACCAATTTGACAATAAGCTATAAAAAATTTATCACTACTCTGTGACCCAGCAATTGTACTACTAAGTATTTACCCAAAGGGTACAAAAATACCTTTTTGAAGAAATGCATGCATCCCAATGTTTAAAGCAGCATTATCAAGAATACCTAAACGATAGAAAGAGCCCAAATGTTCATTGACTGATGGATGAATTAAAAAAAAATATATAGATAGATAGATAGATAGATAGATAGATAGATAGATAGATATGTATACAATGGAATTACTCATCTATCTATCTATCTATTCTTCAGCCAAAAAAAATGAAATCTTGTAATTTACAATGATGTGGATGGGGCTAGAGAAAATTATGCTAAATTAAATAACTCAGTCAGAGAAAGACAAATACCATATGATTTCACTCATGTGTGGATTAAGAAACAAAACAAATAAACATAAGAGAAGGGAAACAAAAAGGAGAGGGAAAGAGAAAGAGTTAAACCATAAAATAGATTCTTAACCATAGAGAGCAAACTGAGGGTTGTTGGAGGGGAAGTAGTTGGGGGAATGAAATAAATGAGTGATGGGTATTAAGGAGGCACTTGGAATGACGACTGTGTGTTCTATGTAAGTGATGAAAGACTAAATTCTACTCCTGAAACTCATATTACACTACATGTCAGCTAACTAGAATTAAAAAAAAAAAAACTTGAAACAAAAAAAATAAAATGAAATGAAATGAAACTCTTGTGTTTTGAAAAAAAATTTCCCTGAGAAAGAAGGTTAAATTATGGTAATATCCAATGTACTTCAGAGTGTTTAAAATCATGGAAATGTTAGATGTTGATAGTCTAAATTTATAGACACAAAGGATCTGATTGACAAACAGCTAGACTATCAAAGCAAAGCTATAGATTCAAAGTACATTGTACTTTTTGACATTTTTGAAAGTGAATATTTTTTGGAAGCCAGGAACTAATTTCTGCAAATCTAAAGATCTACTATTGCTGATAAATAAATTCATAAGTATTCTATGCACAAAAGATTTTGCCAGGAAAACATTTAGTTTGATGTCAATCGCATTGGACTTACACAATAAATTAGTTTGATGTAGAACTCAGTAGGAGTAGTGCTGTAAATCAAAGTGAATTTCATATTTGACTATACTGATTTTTATCGCTATATAAAAGAATTAAAGTATATCATGAAAGCTATAGTTGTTGTAGAGAAATATTATGAAGAAAGAAACAAAAATAGAAAAGATTTATCCTATTTTTTATGGGACAGAAATAATTATAGTATTGTTATTTTCAAATTAAATATTTTAATGTCCTACATCACTTTGAATGTATACTATCCTAAACTTCTTATACTTATGGATCTTAATAATAACTAAAATACAGCCTAGAATATTTAAATATGCAATCAAGAGTTAAAAAAATTGCTGTACCAGAGAACAGAATTCAAAATTATTGTTATATTTTCTCACACATATTACTTACTAATTCAACTATCAATTACTACTATCTGCCACTGTTAACTAGTCCTATTTTTGTTTTTTAAGTGCAAGTTATGTAACATAAAACTAAATTAACAAAATAATTATTATTAAAGGAAACACCTTTTTCATGTTATATTAAAATAATAACACGTGTGTAATTATTTATTATATACTGTATATACCATGCTGTATGATTTATACCATACTGTATGGTATAATTGTGTCCTGTCTAAAAGGGTTGACTTGGGCTGACTTTCTACAAGTTTGGCCTTCTTAGGTATAGACAAGCTGATCATAAAACTTATTTAAAATTTTTTAATGTTTTTTATTTATTTTTGAGAGACAGTGTGAGCAAAGGTGGGTCAGAGAGAGAGAGGGAGATACAGAATCTGAAGCAAGCTCCAGGCTCTGAGCTAGCTGTCAGCACAGAGCCCAAAGCAGAGCTCGAACTTAAGAATCATGAGATCATGACCTGAGTCAAAACCAGATGCTTAACCGACTGAGCCACCCAGGCACCCCTGATCTGAAAATTTATATTGAGAAGCAATGGAACTAGAATAGCTAAAATGATTTTTTAAAAGATGAATGCAGTTGAAGGAATTACTCTTCTCAATATTAAAACTTAGTATAGGGGCACCTGGGTGGTTCAGTCGGTTAAGCGTCCAAACTTAGTTCAGGTCATGATCTCCAGTTTGTGGGTTCAAGTCCTGAGTTGGGCTGTGCCGACAGCTCAGAGCTTGGAGTCCACTTCAGATTCAGTGTCTCCCTCTCTCTCTGCCCCTCCCCCGCGCATTCTCTCTCTCTCTCTCCCTCCCTCTCTCTCTCTCTCAAAAATAAATTTAACATTGGAAAAAATGACTTACTATACAAATCAGCAGCCAGTGTGGTATTTGGCAAGGGGACAGACACATAGATCATTGGAGCATAATAAAGAACTCAAAAATAGGCTCACCACAAGTATAGTCAACTGATACCTGACAAAAGTACAAGAGCACTTCAGTGGAAGAATAGTCTTTTCAACAAATGATGTTAGGACATTTAGCCATAAAATGAAAAACAAACAAACCCCCAAGAACCTCAACATAAACTCTACATTTCATACAAAAGTTAGCTCAAAATGAATTATAGAACTCAATATAATATGTAAATATCTAAAGCTTGGGAGGGAAGAAATATGGGAGTGAAGAACTTCATGGTGTAGTTTTAAATGAAGACAACAAAGGCATAATCAACAAGATAAAAAATGGATAATCTGTACCTCATCAAAATTTTAAAACATTGTTCTTTGAACGTCACCATTAGGAGAATGAAAAAAAAAAACAAGCTAGACTAGAGTAAAATATTTGTGAACCATATATCCAAAAATAGAATTTCTATTCAGAATATATAAAGAGCTTTATATTTTTCTAAGTTTTTATTTAAATTCCAGTTAGTTAACATACAGTGTAATATTAGATTCAGGTGTAAAAAATATAACTTTGTAAATTTAACATTGTGAAGGCCAACCTCCCAGTTATACAATGATCAAATATTGGAACAGAGGCTTTACCATACTGGATACATGCATGGCAAATCAGCACAGGGAAATATTCTCAATACCATTAACTATTAGGAAAATGTGCATTATAGCACAATGAGATACCAGTACACACATATTAGAATGGCTGAAAGAAAATACTGTCAATATCCAAAAGAGTGTGAAGAACTGGAAATTTCTAGTATTTTGCAAACTTGTACACCCACTCCACATGCAAATTTGTATGTGTGTATATATATATACATATATAATATATATGTATATGAATAAACAACGGGTACACTAATGTTTATAAAAGCTTTATTTTGCAATAACTTACAACTGGAAACCACCCACATGTCCTTCAACCAGTAAATGGATAGATGGTGGTATATGTATACCATGGAATATTACTCAGCAATAAAAGATAACTAAATATTGTTATAGACAGCAAGTTGGATGAATCTTAAGGGCATTATACTAAGTGTAAAAAAACCCTGAATTTTACATAATATATTAGTCCAGCATTATAACATTCTAGATATGGCAAAATTATAGCAATGGAGAACAAAAAAGTATTCACAAAGGTAACTGGGAAAGTTTGACTATGAAGGGTTAGCATGAGAGAATTTCCTTGTGGTGTTGGACTGTTCTGTATCCTGATTATATTGATGATTACACAAATCTGTGTCTGTAATAAATTTCATAGAACTATACACACCCTAAAAAAAGAATGCATTTCAAAATTAATGAAATTCAATAAGGTTTATAGTATATTTAATAGTATGGTACCAATGTTAATTTTCTAGTTTTGTTAATTTTACTTTGGTTATATAAATTGGTATTCCTGGGGGAAGATAGATAACAGATACATTAGAAATATGTGTACTATTTTTGCAACTTCTGAGAGGGTCTAAAATTATTTCAAAAAAATATAAAGTAAATAAATGTTAATAGCACTACTAGAAATAAAACAAAAATATTTTTAATTTTTTTCTTTTTGAAATTTTTACTTAAATTCCAGTGAGTTAAAATTCAGTGCAAAATTAGCTTCATGTGTACAATTTAGGGTTCAATACTCTCAAACAACACCCAATGCTCAGCACAACACATGTACTCCTGAATCCACAGCACCAGTTGAAACTATCCCCCCACCTACCTCCCCTCGGTTAAACCACAGTTTGTTCTCTACAGTTAGGAGTCTGTTTCTTGGTTTGCCTCTCTCTCTCTCTCTCTCTCTCTTCTGTGCTTTGTTTCTTAAATTCCACATATAAGTGAAATCATATCTTATTTTTCTTTTTTAACTGTTTAATTCATTTAGTTAGCATAATACTCTCTACCTCCATCCATGTCATTGCAAATGGCAAGATTTCATTTTTTTCTATGGCTGAAAAGAATATGTATGATAAGTATACATACACACACACACATACACATATGCATACTTTGGCTACTTTAGATAACGCTGCTATAAAAATGGGGTGCATGTATCCCTTTGAAGTAGTCTTTTTGTAGTCTTTGGGTAAATATCTAGTAGTGCAATTGCTTGATTATAGGACAGTTCTATTTTTAACTTTTTGCAGAATCTTCATACTGTTTTCCAGAGTGACTGCACCATTTTGCATTCTCACTAACACTGTAGGAAGGTTCCCCTTTCTCCACATCCTCACCAAATCTGTTGTTTCTTATATTGTTGATTTTAGCCATTCTCACAGGTGTGAGGTGATATCTCATTATGGTTTTAATTTGTATTTCCCTGATCGTCAGTGATGTTGAGCATCTTTTAATGTGTCTGTTGGCCATCTGGATGTCTTCTTTGTAAAAAAAAAAATGTCTATTCATGTCCTCTGCTCATTATTTAATTTACTATTCTTTTTTTATGCCTTTTATTTTTTATTTTTTGAGAGAGAGAGAGACAGAGTGTGAGCAGGGGAAGGTCAGAGAGAGAGGGAGACACAGAATTGGAAGCAGGCTCCAGGCTCTGAGCTGTCAGCACAAAGTCCGATACAGGGCTCAAACCCACAGATCAGGAGACTGGGCTGAAGACCTGGGCTGAAGTTGGACATTTAACCAACTGAGCCACCCAGGTGCCCCTAATTATTCTTTATTAAAGTGTTGAGTTTTAGAAGTTCTTTATATACTTGGGTATTAACCCTTGATTAGATATATAATTTGCAAATATTTTCTCCCATTCTATATGTCGCCTTTTAGTTTTTTAATTGTTTCATTTGCTTTGCAAAAGCTTTTTATTTTGATGAAATCCCAAGTGTTTATTTTTGCTTTTGTTTTCTTTGCCTCAGGACACATATCTTAACAGAAGTTGCTATGGTTGATGTCAAAGAAGTTACTGTCTGTTGTCCTCTAGGATTTTAATGGTTTCATGTTTCACATTTATTTCTTTAATCCATTTTGAAATTCAAAAGGACACAAAGAGGGAGGGAGTGGCAAAATGGCAGAGAAGTAGGGAGCTCTGTAATCTCTGCCTACCTGAAACTATCAAACTGAGAAGGACTAAAGCCACACTACTCTGATCTGCATGAATGAAAGATGTTCACACAGAGTCCTATAGATGACAGCATCATGGATGCCTGAGTGAGTGCTAAATGGGACAGTAGGCTCTGAGGGAAGGGAACATTGACCTAAAGCAGAGCCAGGGGAGAGAGCGCCCAGAAAAGTGGCACAGGGCCACAGCCGCAGAGGGCCTTGTGTGCAGAGATGGCACAGGTCCATGGAGGGCCACGTGCAAAGTGGCAGAGAGCCAAAGGGAAAAGAAATAGAGACTGAAAATGCCTTAGAGTGATCTCTGGAGAGGGGCGACCTCGACCCGGATGAAGAGACGCAAACATCCATATATAGCCAATGAAAGCAGGGAGAGAAATTCATCCCCCTCAGTGGGCTTATTCTCCCTTGGATTCAGCAGCTCCCCTAATCCAGGCGGAGACAGGGAAATGCTGACTCTCCAGACCCCATAATCAATCCTGGCTAGAAAGCTGCCCGCCTGTGTGAGGACTTTTTAACTGGGGCAGCAGCTTTAAAGTGCATGGACTAGGATTTAGAGACCTGGTGGGGCTTAGAAAACCAAAGCAATTTGACCTGCCCGTGGCACAGGGGGATTGAACTCAAGAGAGTGGCTTGTAAAGCCTGGTCTGAGAGGGGTTTGGGGCGCCGCCATTTTTCTCCCTACAACCACTAAGGCGGGGCCTCAGAGATCAATCCCTGACACCAGAACTACCACCAACAAAGGACACCCGTCTGTGCTGGAAAGCTGCTTTTTAAATTTTTATTATTATTTTTTTAAATCTTTCCCTTGTTTTCTCTTTTCCTTTTTCCTTCTTTTCTCCCTTTCCCCCCTGGAGTCTGGGAAAGACCAACATTTATGCACTGCTGTGATTAGATCAGTTCTGGCCATCCAGACATAATTTCCCTTATCTCATTCTTATCTCTCCCCTCCCCAGGTTTCATGCTCTCAGACTGTCCTTTATCTTTGGCTGTTTCTGTCCCCCCATATTCTTTCTTTCTTTTCCTGTCTCTTCTTTTATTTTTTGTTCTTTTATTCTTTCCCTTTTGGTTTGCGTGTTTATTTGATTTGTCTGTGCATTTGCGTGCTTTTGTTCCCTGTGTGTTTCTCTGTCTGTTTTTCTTTTCAGGGATACCTCAAGAAACAAGCCGAAGCACGTATGGTGGAAGGTCCAAATATCACTGAGTAGGGAAATAAAATAATCAGAGGCATAACAAGAGAAACATAGAGACACCATTAAAAGAACACCTCCTGAAACGACAGGCCCTGGACAAAGAGCCTCCTTTAATAGAACAATACTAACAGGCACACAGTGCAGAATGAGTTTTTAAAACTGACAAGAGACAAAACGCCAGCCAAAAAGACGAAACAAAAGAAGTCTCCTCTAAAGAAATTCCAGGAAGAAATCACAGCAACAGAACGGCTCAAGACAGACACAAGCAACAGAACAGGACAAGAATTTAGAACAATTGCTATAAAACTCATCGCTGGGCTTGAGAAAAGCATGGAAGCCATCAGAGAAGCTATTGATACAAAGACAAGGGACCTTCAAAATAGCTGTGATGAGTTTAAAAAGGCTATAAATGAGGTGCATAATAAAATTGAGGTGGCCAATGCACTGAGCAAAGAGGCAGAGAGGAGAATATGTGATTTAGAAGACACAGTTATAGCAAAAGAGGAAGCCATGAAAAAGAGAGAGAAATTGATCCAGGAGCAGAAAAGGAGAATTTGAGATCTAAGTGATACAATCAAAAGGAATAATATCCAGATAATGGGAATTCCTGAAGAAGAAGAAAAAGAAAAAGTTCCTGAAGGGGTGCTTAATCAAATTATACCCAAGAACTTCCAAATCTGAGGAAGGAAAAAAACAATGAAATTCAAGAGGTACATAGAACTACCCTAAGACACAACGTGAACTGACCTTCACCACGACATATCATGATGAAACTGGAAAAATATAAAGATAAAGAGAGAATTCTGAGAGAAACTAAAGGTAAAGGGGCCCTAACATACAAAGGGAAACCTATCAGAGTGGTTACAGACCTATCTACTGAAACTCGGCAGGCCAGAAAGGAATGGCAGGAAATCTTCAATGTGATGAACAAGAAAAATATGAAACCAAGAATCCTTATCCAGGAAGCCTGTTATTCAAAATAGAAGGAGAGATAAAGGTGTTCCCAAATAAACAAACATTGAGAGAATTAATGACCACCAAACCAGCCCTAAAAGGAATCCTAAGAGGGACTCTATGAGGAAAATGTAGCAAAGAATATAAGGCTCCAGAAACATCACTACAAACATGAACTCTACAGAGAACACAATGAATCTAAACCCACATTTTTCAATAAAACACTGAATGTAAATGGACTGAATGCTCCAGTCAAATGATACAGGCTAGCAGGATGGTTCAAAAACCAAAATCCATCTATTTGCTGTCTACAAGAGACTCATTTTAGAACTGAAGACACCATCCGATTGAAAGTAAGGGGATGGAGAAATAACTATCATGGAACTGGAACTCAAAAGAAAGCCAGCGTAGCCACACTTATATCGGACAACCTGGACTTTAAAGTAAAGGCAGTAACAAAAGATGAAGAAGGACGTTATATAGTAGTTACAGGATCACTCCATCAGAAAGAGCTAACAATCATAAACATCTATGTGCCAAATTCGGGAGCTCCCAAATAAATAAAACAACTAATCACAAACAGAAACAATATTATTAATAAAAAATGTGCTTATCGCAGGGGATTTTAATACTCCACTTACAGCAATGGATAGGTCAACCAGACAGAAAATCATTAAAGAAACAATGGACATGAATGGCCTACTGGAACAGATGGAATTAATAGATATATTTAGAACTCTGCATCCTGAAGCTAGGATATTCACTTTCTTCTTGAGTGTGCATGGCACATCCTCCAGATAGATCACATCTTGGGTCATAAGACAGCCCTCCATAAATGCAAATGAATTGAAATCATACCATGCACACTTTCAGATCACAATGCTATGAAACTTGAAATCAACCAAAGGAAAGTCTGGAAAAGCTCTGAAGACTTGGAGGCTAAAAACCACCCTACTGAAGAATGGTAGGGCCAATCAGGCAATTAAAGAGGAAATTAAAAAAATATATGGAAACAAATGAAAATGAAAATACAACAATCCAAACTCTCTGAGAATGAAACAAAGGCGGTTCTAAGAGGAAAGTATATTGCAATCCAGGCCTATTTCAACAAACTAGAAAAAGCACAAACTCAACATGTAACAGAGCACCTAAGGAATCTAGAATGGGAGTAGCAAAAGCACCCCAAACCCAGCAGAAGAAGAGAAATAATAAAGATCAGGGAAGAAATAAAAAAAAGAGAATCCACAAAAACAATTGAACAAATCAACGAAACCAAGAGTTTGTTTTTTGAAAAAATAAACAAAAATGATAAACCTGTAATAGGCTTCTCAGAAAGAAAAGAGAGAACACCCAAATAGACATTATCATGAATGAAAACAGAACTATTACAACTGATCCTTCAGAAATACAAGCAATCAACAGAGATTAATATGAAAAATTATATGCCAACAAACTGGATAATCTAGAAGAAATGGACAATTCCTAAACACACGTGCACTACCAATATTCAAGTGGGAAAAGATAGAAAATCTGAACAGACCCATAACCAGTGAATAAATCAAATCAGTTATCAAAAATCAGATCCCAGGGCCAGATGGCTTCCCAGGGGAATTCTACCAGATATTTAAAGCAGAGTAAACACCCATCCTTCTTAAACTATTCCAAAACATAGAAATAGAAGGAAAATTTCCAAATTTATTCTACGAAGCCAGCATCATTTTGATTCCCAAACCAGACAGAGACCCAGCCAGAGAGAGAGAGAGAGAGGAGAGAGAGAGAGAGAGAGAACTATAGGCAAATATCCCTAATAAATACAGATGCAAAAATATTCAACAAGATACAAGCAAACCGAATTCAACAGCATATAAAAATAATTATCCATCATGATCAAGACGGGTTCATTCCAGGGTTGCAAGACTTGTTCAATATTCGCAAATCCATTAATGCGATACTTCACATTAACAAAAGAAAAGATAAAAACCATATGATCCTGTCTATATATGCAGAAAAAAACATTTGACAAAATAGAGCATCCTTTCTTAATAAAAACCTTCGAGAATGTCGGGATGGAAGGAACTTAGTTAAACATTATAAAAATCAATTTATAAAAAGCTCATTGCTTATATCATCCTCAATGGGGAAACTAGAGAGCTTTCCCTCTGAGATCAGGAACACATGAATGTCCACTCTCACCACTGCTGTTTAACATAGTGCTGGAAGCTCTAGCATCAACAATCAGACAACAAAAGGAAATAAAAGGCATCAGAATCGGCAAAGAAGAAGTCAAACTTTCACTTTTCGCAAAACACATGATACTCTACATGGAAAACCCGATCAATTCTACCAGAATCATTCTAGAGCTGATCCATGAATTCAGCAACGTTGTAGGGTACAAAATCGATGTACAGAAATCGGTTGCATTTTTATATACCAATAATGAAGCAACAGAAAGAGAAATCGAGAATCTGATCCCATTCACAATTGCATGAAAAGCCATAAAATACCTAGGAGTAAACCTAACCAAAGATGGAAAAGACATGTACAATGAAAAATAGCAAACTTATGAAAGGAATTGAAGAAGACACAAAGAAATGGAAAAACATTCCATGCTCATGGCTCAGAAGAAGAAACATTGTTAAAATGTCATTATTACCCAAAGCAATTTACACATTCAAAGAAATCCCAATCAAAATTGCACCAGCATTCTTCTCAAAGCTAGAACAAACTATCCTCAAATTCGTATGGAACCACAAAAGACCCCGAATAGCCAATGTAATATTGAAGAAGAAAACCAAAACGAGAGGCATTACAATCGCAGATTTTAGCCCCTACTACAAAGCTGTCATCACCAAGACAGTATGGTATTGGCACAAAAACAGACACAGACCAATGGAATAGAATAGAGAACCCAGAACTGGACCCACAAAGGTATGGCCAATTAAACTTTGACAAAGTAGGTAAGAGTATCCAATGGAAAAAGACACCCTCTTTAACAGGTGGTGCTGGGAGAACTGGACAGCAACAGGGAGAAGAATGAAACTAGACCACTCTCTTACATCATACACAAGAAGAAACTAAAAATGGATGAAGGACCTCAATGTGAGACAGGAAACCATCAAAATCCTAGAGGAGAATGTTGGAAATAGTCTCCTTGACCTTAATTATATCAATTTCCTATTCGACACATCCCAAAAGGCAAGAAAATCAAGATCAGAAATGAACTATTGGGACCTCATAAAGATAAAAAGCTTCTGCACTGCAAAGGAAACAATAAAGAAAAGCTAACAGGCAACTGACAGAATGGGGAAAGATAGTTGCAAAGGGCATATCAGATAAAGGGCTAGAATCCAAAATCTAAAAGGAAGTCACAAAACTCCACACCCCAAAAACGAATAATCCACTGAAGAAATGGGCAGAAGACATGAATAGACACTTCTCCGAAGAGGACATCCAGATGGCCAACAGGCACATGAAACGATGCTCAGTGTCATTCATCATCCAGGAAATACAAGTCAAAAGCACACTGAGATACGACCTCACGCTGGTCAGAGTGGCTAAAATGAACAAATCAAGAGACTACAGATGCTGGCGAGGATGTGGAGAAATGGGCACCCTTCTATACTGCTTGTGGGAATGTAAACTGGCCCAGCCGCTCTGGAAAACAGTGTGGAGGTTCCTCAAAAAGCTGTCAATAGACTCCCCTATGACCCAGCAATAGCACTGCTGGGGATTTACCCAAGGGATACAGAAATGCTGATGCATAGGGGCACATGTACCCCAATGTTCATAGCGGCACTTTCAACAATAGCCAAATCATGGAAAGAGCCTAAATGTCCATCACCTGATGAATGGATCAAGAAGATGTGGTTTATGTATATAATGGAATACTACAGGGCAATGAGAAAGAGTGAAATCTGGCCATTTTTAGCAATGTGGATTGACCTCAAGGGTGTCATGGTAAGCAAAATAAGTCAGGCGAAGAATGACAGATACCGTATGTTCTCACTCATAGGTGTAACAGGAGAAACCTAACAGGAACCATGGGAAGGGGCAAGGGAGGAGAAAGAGTTAGGGAGAGGCAGTGAGGCAAATCTTGGGAGACTCTCGAATACTGAAAACAAACTGAGGGCTGAAGAGGGAGGGGAAAGGGAAAGGTGGGTGATGGTTATGCAGGGGGTCACATGTGTGGAAGAGCACTGGGTGTTATATGGAAACCAACTTGGCAAAAAACTATTTAAAATTTTTTTACTTTAAAAAGAAGAGGACACAAAGAAATTGAAGTACAATCCATGCTCATGGATTAGAAAAAACAATATTGTTAAAATGTCTATATTGCTCATAGCAATCTACAGTTTTAATGCAATCCCTTTCAAAGTATCAACTGAATTTTTCAGAGATACATCAAAAACTCCTAAAATTTGTATGGAAACAAAAGACCCTGAATTTCCAAAGAAATCTTGAAGAGACAGGAAAGCTAGATGCATTACAATCTGGACTTTAAGTTATATTACAAAGCTATAGTGATTTAGAAATACCTTTTTAAACATAGTTTATTGCCAAGTTGGTTTCCATAGCACACCCAGTACTCTTCCCCACAAGTGCCCTCCTTCATGACCAACTCCCCTCTTCCCCCTCCCCCTCCCCCTTCAGCTCTCAGTTTGTTTTCAGTATTCAAGAGTCTCCCAAGATTTGCCTCCCTCCATCTCCCTAACTCTTTTTCCTCCTTCCCCTTCCCATGGTGCACAGGTTTCTCCTGTTAGAACTCTGAGTGAAAACATATGGTATTCATCCTTCTATGTTTGACTTATTTTGCTTAGCATGACACCCTCTAGGTCCATCCACATTGCTACAAATGGCCAGATTTCACTCTTTCTCATTGCCCTGTAGTATTCCATTATATACATAAACCACATCTTCTTGATCCATTCATCAGGTGATGGACATTTAGGCTCTTTCCATGATTTGGCTATTGTTGAAAGTGCCGCTATGAACATTGGGGTACATGTGCCCCTATGCATCAGCATTTCTGTA
>PJEM01020566.1:0-13238 GCA_004023845.1 Helogale parvula
CACAGAGAGAGAGAGAGAGAGAGAGAGAGAGAGGAGTCTCAAGCAGTCTCCATGCTGCCAGCTCAGAGCCCAAAGTGGGGCTTGAACTCACAAAAGATCATGATCTGTGAGATCACGGCCTGGGCAGAAACCAAGAGTCAGGTGCTTAACCAGCTGAGCCACACAGGCACCCCAGTCCCCAGACGGGAAATGAGAAATAGAAAAAACTAACTAGAAAGTACAAGAGAATGGAATGGCTGCTCCAGTAGAAGCACAAAGATATAGAGGATATGGGAGCATAGACACTTCATGGAAGAGCAAAAACAGTCTCCCCTATGATTTCAGAGCATTGCTAAGTGTCAGAGTACTAAGAAGCATGAGAGGAAGCACCAATACAGTACTCCTGTTCCAGTTTTTGAACCCCTCCTCCAAATTGTAAGGCTTTTCAATAGTCAAATGCAGTTTCCAGCCTAGCTTTTACATATAAGCAGAGTAGGCACTTATGTCTATCATATGATTTGAGTAGCAAAGAACACCTCCTTGCCACAAAGTCCATCCCTGCTGCGAAACTAAAATGACACGTGGAGATTTATCTTCCTGATGCCTTTTTCCAGGTCCATATTCCTCCAGAAGAAGCAAAATATATTTTTTAAAAAATCACTGCCCACAATACCAGGAGGGTCCTTGTGAAACCTGATGGTGCCAGGCGCCTGGGGTGGAGTTACAAGGAGAAGGAGATACAAGGGAAATGAATAGGATAGACAGCATCACCTGGAACAGACTCTGCCAAGTCACCTCTATAGAGGCAGCTATGGGGTGCCTGGGTGGCTCAGTTGGTTAAGCATCCAGCTTCAGCTCAGATTATGATCTCACAGTTTGTGGGTTCGAGCCCCACATCAGGCTCTGTGCTAATGGCTAGCTCAGAGCCTGGAGCCTGTCTTCAGAGTCTGTATCTCCCTCTCTCTGACCCTCCCCTGCTCACGCTGTCTCTCTCTCTCAAAAATAAATTAAAAACATTTAAAAAATTAAGAAAAAAAAAAGAGGCAGCCTGACTTAGACAAGTTATTTAACCTTTCTGGATATCAATTTCCTCACCTGTGCAACAGGGATAATGATGCCTACTTCACAGGGTCGTTGCAGGGCTTAAATGAGATAACACTTGTATAATGCTGGAAGATAGTGTGTACTCAATAAATACTCCACAGTTCTATTTACAGCTGGCCCTGACAGTGAAGAGATATGCTAATGAGGAAAAAAATTTATGGCTGTGCACCTTGTTGGAACTCCACAATAAAGGGGAGGGCTATAAAGGGGAGAAATACAAGGTTGTCTATCAGAGCATAGAAGTTGCTTTTAAAAATTTCCAGAGGAGAATTCTAGTAGAAGGCTGGGCCTGTGGGGCACAGAGAAGCCTGAAAGGGAGTAGTTGGAGTGTATCTTACAAGAGGAAGCCTCATGGGAGTAGTTAGAGCTGACTAGGGACCAGTGAGATATACTCCCTTGCCCTGGGTATTTGTCAGAGAGAAAGACTGACGATGGAACTTTCAGGAATGGGGTCACACAATTAACAGGAATCAAAGGGAAATTGTTGTATGTACATATATTGGGGGAGGAAGAGCTGAGGTTGCAGAAATGGAGCCTGTGGTTATAGGCTTTATGATCGTTTCAAGACTTGCAGCCAGAGAGAAAAAATAGAAAAGCTAGGGAAAGGGAGAGGATGGAATGCTATATTTGTTCACACATCCATCTTCCCTACTGTTTACTTTAACTGCCCCTTCAATTTTTTTTCTTTTTTATAATGCTGTCTTCGATTAGTTGAGACTGTGGTGCTAATGTCTTTATATAGAGGTTTCATGCAACCTCACAGCTTTGAATTTTGCAGTAAGATGACTTGGAGTGGCAGAATCTATGTGATGGTTGCCATAAAATTCAAACCAAAAAGTTGCAACTAGAAGTTTCAGGCAAGATAAAGTCTTCTGAAGCAAACACAAAAAATTCCACAGGGGTAAATACAGAAAGAGCTGATCTGGAACAGTTAGGAAAAATAGAACAGCTCCTCTGGGGCAGAGCCTCAGTATGCAGGCCCTGGAGGTGCTTCCATGGTCGATGGGCCACAGCTTCTTTTCTACCAAGTCCCTCACTCCTCTATCAACTTCCTTTCTCTTTCCTCCTTGGAGTTATGTGTCTTGGTAAGTCAGTGTTACTGTGTTAGATCATGAGACTTCATGCCCCCAACCTCCCAACCAGATGATCTTTTGTGATTGACACCATCAGGAAAGCCTAAGCCAAAAGTGTGCATGGGGTAACTACTAGCATCTAACCAAGAATGGTGTCAAAGGGCCAAACTGGACCAGGTTCTCTGGAGAAAAGGGAATGCAGTCTAAAGAAAGGAGGCAAATCTGGACTTTCTGACAACAAAGTATAATAATATCCCCACATGAAACCTGAATATGCTGGCTCCAGAGAGGATCTTTTGGTCTCAGGAGATAGTCTAGGGAATACAAGTCTCACATAATTATAGAAATATCTGTCCTATTTTCCAAGGCAACAGAATAGAAAACATTTTCTCTGCTACCTGGCTTCTCTTTCTTCTGTACCTATCACTTTATGTTCATAGTGTCTCTCATAGTTGAAGTTAAGCATTATAATACATACAGAATACAAACTGTCAGCTATTCAATTTCTAGAATACTCTCTGGCCATGCATGTTACAAAGATCTCACATCTTTTTGCTAAACCATTTTGAGACATTGTTTCATCAAAATAAAATGCTAATCATTTAGTCATGCTGCAGCCTGATTTTTACTTGTTTTGTGGCTGTTGCAAGATACTCAAATGATCTCATGTTGAGATGTGGCAAGGAAGATGTCACAGTCCAGTCACCTGGAAATAAGCAGGGAAGAGACAGGCAATAAGACAGAAAAAAGCAGAAAGAGTAGGGACAGAATGTGGTAAGAAGGATAAAAGGGGGAGAGAAGAGATTTATTCAGGGAGATAAGCTTTAACAGATGCATGTGCTGAGTTCCCTAAGCCAGAATTGATCTGGGAGACAGAAAGTTTGAATGCATTCTATACTTTTTCTGCTCCCCACCAGCACACTATATTTTGATGATTGGTCTTTTGGCACAAGACTAGACAATGCATAACTGTGAAGGCAGAAAGCATTGCACATATTAAACAGTGGTTGGTGCAACACACATTTAGTGTAGCTCACAATGATCTGCATTTGCTCTATTTCAACCCACTGGACTGCTAGATAATGGGAATTGGAGCCTGAATATCTAGTCTGGGGTAGAATACACCCCCTGGAATTTTTTTTAAAATCTCTATTTATCAACTCCCTGAGTGATGTAAAAATCCATACAGCAGAGACACATCAACATTTTTTTTCTTCCAAAGAAAAATACTCTTTTTCAGGTAGTTCATCCTCTAGACTGCAGACCAAACACAATTTTTAAGTCTAAGCATTAATTAGAGACATAAAGAAATGTATCTCCCTTTGTTCAGAAGGAGAATTCCATTGAGCCTTTGACAATGAAGCTGCTTAAGGGACAGACTGAGTTGCTGTTGCTGTACGAGCTTCTGTAGAAGGAAGATAAAGAGCTCACTAGTGGAGGACTCTGGCTTTCTGCCATCCTCTTGCTGTTTCCTCTGGACTCCAGACAGTAGGAAGCAGAGTCCTAAAAGTAAATAAAAGGTTGATGAAGGCCAAGATGAAGCCTGTCACTTGAAGCCACAAGCCAGAATACTCCTTTGGGGCACCTAATTGCCTCAGAAAGTCTTTGTGACTTTCTGTTCCCATTTTAGGCCCTGCTGCTTTCCCCTAGCATCAGCTGACAGATTATAGTGAGCTCACAAAAAGACAGGCCACTCACGAACCCAGCCAAGATAGGTTTCTCATGGGCACAGAAGGCTCCTTGAAGTCATACTACTAGTTTATCAGGGGCCTCTGGGGGAGGGGCCTATTTTGCCCATCCAGAGACAGCTTGCTTTAAAAAGTATCCTTGGAAACAGGGAAGAAGCTGTAAACAGCAGCACCCTCAAGGCCATCTCTACTGGGGACTGAATGCAGGGCTTGAGGAACACTGTATACCTCCAAGCAGTGTGTCCAGTGCCTACGCCACACGGCTCCCGGACTGTAATCCCATAAACTTTTTCTGAAAGGATTGGCTAGTCCACTCTACTATAGTGCCTGCTGCCCTTAGGCCATTCTCACAACTCTCACTGGATTCCACCTGTCAAAACATTGGTTTTTTGGGGGAATAGGGGGGATTTAAGACAACTTCTTTTTAATGTTTATTTATTTTTGAGAGAGAATGTAAGTGGGAGAGGGGCAGAGAGGGGGACATAGGATCCAAAGCAGGCTCTGTCCTTTCAGCAGTTAGCCTGAAGGAGGGCTCAAACTCACAAACCATGAGATCATGACCTAAGCCGAAGTCAGATGCTCAACCAACTGAACCATCCAGTGTCCCAAGACCTAATTGAGACCTAATATATACATACAAGATAATACACAAATCCTAAGTGCCCAGCAGAGTGAATTATCAGAAACAAACTCATCCATGTAACTGATACTCAGACCAAAAATTAAAATACTGCTAGCATTCTAAAAGTTCCCCAGTTTCCCTCTAGTCACTATCACCCAAGAATGACAACTATGCTGACTTCTACCAGCATAGATAAATTTCTTGTATTTTTGTGTTTCATACAAACTGAATCCTATAGTATGTACCTGTGTATAATTTCTTAGCTCACTGTTATGCTTTAGAGATGTCACTCCTGTGATTACACACACACACACACACAGACGTACGTGCACACACACACCATTGTTAAAAGGTCTATGGACAAGGCCACTTGAAAAGGAAATGCAGATAGCCTCTAGTTGCTGAAAGCGGCCGCTGGTCCACAGCCAGCAAGAAAGTAAAAATCTGAATTCCAACAGCTGCAAGATTACATCTACCAACAGAATGAATGATCTTAGAAATGGATTTTTCCCAATCAGTACTTCAGATGAGAACACAGCTGGCTGACACCTTGATTGCAGCTTTATGAGAAACTGTACAAAAGACCTACTTAAACCATGCCCAAACATCTGACCTGCAGAAACTGAGATAATAAATATGTGTCTGACTTAATTCTGTGGTAATTTGTGACATGGTATATTAGTTTTCTATTGCTGCTATAGAACATCACCACAAATTTAGTATCTTAAAACAACACATGTTTATTATCTTACAATTCTAGAGGTCAAAAGTTCTAGAATCAAGGTGTTGGCAGAGCTGTGTTCCTTCTGGAGGCTTTAGGGGACAATCAGTTTTCTTGCTTTTTCTAGCTTCTAGAGGCCCACTTGACTTTCTTGGCTCATGACCCTTTCCTACCCCTCTGTCTTCAACATTTGTCTGTCTCTCTGACCTTTTTTTTTTCCCTTTTTCATCATGCTTGCTTCTCTGACTCGACTTTTTTACCTTCCTCTTATCAGGATCCGTATGATTCCAATGGACGTACCCAGCTAATCCAGAATTGCCTCCCTTATATCGAGATCGTTAATTTAATCACATCTGCAAAGTCTATTTTGCCATGTTAGGTAACACATTCACAGGTTCTGAAGATTAGGATGTGGACATCTTTAGGAGGCCATTGTTCTGCTAACCACTTTCTATATTATTAGAAAAGTAATATACCAGGGGCGCCTGGGTGGCTCAGTCGGTTGGGCATCCAACTTCGGCTCAGGTCATGATCCCGTGGTTAATGGGTTCGAGCCCCGTATCAGGTTTTGTGCTGACAGCTCACTCAGAGCCTGGGGGCCTGCTTTGGAATCTGTCTACCTCTCTTTCTGACCCTCCCCTGCTCATGCTCGCTCTCTCTCTCTCTCTCTCTCTCTCTCTCTCCCTCAAAAATAAATAAACATTTATGAAAAAAAAGAGAATTAATATACCAAGTATCATAGGAATCACTCTTTTCCTAAATGCTGTTCATCCCATTATACCAAATAAAGGGTTGTAGGGACTGTCCAAACAGCATCAAGTCCTCCTCCAAAGCCTATTATTTCTCAAAGTTCATGTATTATTTCAATAAGTCATTTAAAACCTTCTGTGAATTCATTCTGGAGAATCACTAACAGAAGAGAAATACATACTCTAGTGGGGGAAAAGACTGTCTCTCTTTTCCTCATCTTCATGAGATAGAGAGGAATATTTACATGAGAACAAACTTGAGAAAGTTTCTTTTTATAAGCCAATATTTTTGAGTTAGACAAGATAGAGTTAGACAAAAATAGTCAACACTATTTTTAATATTAACATACAGCAACCTAGATGTATCAATTAAAAGTAAGTTTAGCTGTAAGACAGCCCCCCAAATATCTGAAATTCATTTCTCTATTACATCGAAGTCTGGAGGTAGGCAATCTTAAACTTGCAATTGCAGCTGTGGTCCACTGAGTTCTCAGGGACTTCACATTCATCCAGGAACTGAATGAGGAACAGAGGAAGAAAAAAAAAAGAATATGCCAATTTTCTTATAGGAAAATTCCCCCAAACTGCCACAAAATTCTATTGTCATCCCATTGGCATAATATGGCTTACCTCTAAAACAATAAAGAAGTTCTTCTTGTGGATGGTCATAAGTCCAACAAGAAATTGGTAATTCTATTACTGTTGAAGAAGGATAAAATGAATGGAAATTGGGGGTAACTGCCTGTATGGAAAACCCAAGGATGCAGTTTGAATCTGATGACTCTAAAGAACCGTATCAGAAGACTATGGTTTTGTGGAAACCATTATTTTATAAAAGTCTTACTAAATTGAAATGGGATCCTGGAAATTAGAGCATACACATATACTTCAAAGTTTGAGAAACATCCTCAAATATTCTGTTATCTCCCCTCATATCACATTAGTGTCTATGGGTGGGGTTTTTATCTTCTTTATATTATTTTCATTGGTTTCCTTTATCAGTGCCATAACAAAACCTCATCATATTCAATCTGGATTAGTGCAATGACCTGTAAGAGGTTAACAGAGATCTTGCTACCTATTTCTTCTATCCTATTTCACACCATACCATACACCCAGGATATTATCCATATTGGTCATCCAGTTGAATTTTTATAAACCCATCCATTACACTGTTCAGAAATATCTTGCCATGTTTGAATCTGATAAACCATGTCAGAAAGAACTATTGCAGGCCAAGTCTTCTAGCAGGAGGCAAACTTCCAAGTTGTCACTATGTACCACTTGTTATTTCTTCTCTCAATATCATCCAGGGCTTTTTTCTGTGTTCCATTAAGGTAATCCTATCTGGATTCCTCTGGGCAGAGTTCAGACTTAGACTTTCCCACCACTCCAGAGCAAAGTCTGTGACTGTACCTGAAGGTCATTAACTCTGAAACCAAAACTTTGATTTTTATATATGTAACACGAATTATTTATTCCTCCTCCTCAGGAGCCTTATTCAGAGACTGGCAGAACCTCCTCACCACCAGCTACAGTCAGGAAAATTAAAAACTGATGCTAGATGGAAATCTGGATCTAAACAAATAAATATAGAATACTGGAAATGGTACATATATGGGTTTTTCTTATTTTTAAAATCTCTTCATCCATTTCCTATATAAAAGGAAGCTACTTTTTGCATGGACCTCAAGTATATTGTAGTATAGAGGTGGAACTTAAGGAAAGGTATTAAGCAGGCTGTGTTTTAGCTTATGGGCAAGTAATAAATTGTATCATTTATCTTGAATGTATCATAGATAAGCTGCTATATAACGATTGCCACTTCAGATAGCTGTGAAATTAGTTGATTAACTAGTTGTTACTTAACCTTCTAATTTCTGTATAAGTCTAATTATATGAAATAGAAGTTGGGGTTTTGATTTTTTACTTTGCTTTTCTGTTTGGAGTGTCATTGTAACTACTGTATTGTAAATGATGGAAAATAATTGCATATGTTAAAAAAATAAATTGTGTTATATTCAAAAAATTTTTTATTTTTTTTCCATAATATTTTATTGTCAAATTGTTTTCCATACAACATCCAGTGCTCTTCCCCTTAAGTGCCCTCCACCATCACCACCACCTCTTTTCCCCCCTCCCCCTTCCCCTTCAACCCTCAGTTCATTTTCAGCATTCAATAGTCTCTCAAGTTTTGCATCCCTCTCTCTCCCCAACTCTCTCTCCCTCCTCCGCTCCCCCTGGTTCTCCATTAGGTCTCTCTTGTTTTCCGCTAGACCTATGAGAGCAAACATATGGTTTCTGTCCTTCTCTGCCTGGCTTACTTCACTCAGCATGACACCCTCAAGGTCCATCCACTTAGGAAAGTGGATGGACCTTGAGGGTGTCAAAAAATTTTTTAAAAATTACACACAGAGGAAAACAATCTCTTCAAAATATAATGCGCTGATTAAACAAAAATAACAAGGTAGTGTAAAGTTTATAGCATACAAAAGTAAAATGTATGACAATAAAAGCACAAAGGTAACAATGGGAGAAGTAAAAATTAAATATTGTAAAGTTTTCATATCATATATGAAGTGGTATAACTTGCAGGTAGACTGTGATTAAAGATGTTTGCTATAAACCCAAAAGAAACCATAAAGATAAAGAATTACAGCTAATAAGCTAACAAAGGAAATAAAAACAGAATCGTAAAAAAATATTCAATGCATTCAAAATAATGCAAAAAAAGAGGAAAGAGGAACAGACAATAGATGGGAAAATTGAAAACAAATAGCAAGATGACAGTTTTAAAGTTAACCATATTAGTAGTCACATTATATGTAAATGGTCTAGATACCTGAATTAAAAGGCCAAGATCATCAGATTGAATAGAAAGGCAAGACCCAACTAGATGCTGCTAATGAGAAACACATTTCATATCTAAATATGTAGGCAATTTAAAAGTAAAAGGATAGAAAATATATATCATGTTAACATTAATCAAAAGAAATCTGGGTATCTATAATACTATCTGGAAAATTAGATTTCAGAATATTATCAGTAATAAAGAAAGCTATGTCATAATGATAAAAGGGTCAATTCATCAAGATGACCTAAGAACCCTAAACATTTATGCATCTAATAACAGAACTTCAATACACATGAAACAAAGACTGAAAAAACTACATGGAGAAATAGATAAATTCACAATTGTATTTGGAGATTTCAATGCCTCGCTCACAACTGATAAAATTAATTAATTAGGCAGAAAATCAAAATATAAATATTTTAAGAACACTGCCAAGTAACTTTATCTAATTGATCTTTATAGAGCACACCACTCAATAACAAGAATATAAACTATTTTCATGTGCACAAAGAACATTACCAGGAAAACCACATTATGAACTATAAAACAAGTCTTGATAAATTTCAAAAAAATTTCAAGTCATAAAAATTATATTCTGTACACAACGGAATTAAATTATTAATAAGTAACAGAAAAATATCTGGTAAATTCTCTAATAACTGGAGAGCAAATACCACCCCTCTATATAATCCATGGGTCAAAGAAGAATTCAAAGGGGAAATTAGAAAGTATTTTGAACCAAATGAAAATGAAAAACACCACCTATCCAAGTTTGGAGTTACTACCAAAGCAGTACTTGCAGGGCAATTTACAGCACTAAATGCCTATGTCAGAAAAGATCTCAAATCAGTGACCTCAGATTTCTACCTTAAGAAACTAGAATAGGAACATATAAAACCCAAAATTTTACCAAAGAGTACACTTGAAATGGTGTGGTCATTGTATGTATGTCATCTATACCTCAATAAAGCAGGTTTTTTTCAGCATAATCCAGAAGAGATGGTAAGGGAGCGGCAAGATGGCGGAGAAGTAGAGATCTCCGTACTTTGTCCCCAGCCCTCATCTCTCAAATCAGGAAGCACTGAAGCCATAAGACACTGAACTGCAAGAGTCTGAGAGAAAAAGAGACAGGGTCCACTAAGAAGACAGCCTCATAGTTGCATGACTGCAAACTGGGAAAGATAAAAACAGGCGGGACCCACAGGCATGGAGGGGAGTGAGCCCCCTCTGAAGAGAGCCACAGAGAGACAGGGGGAAGAGAACAAGCAGATGAAACTGCTATAAACTGTTAAGAGAGAAGAGAAAATACTCTTACAATCCCATCTGTAACCGCAGGGCGTTCAGAGAGAGATCCTTTCTCTAGCTGTGATGGATTCCCTGGGCTAGGCACCCTGATACCAGGCAGTGCCAGGAGAAACTGCTCCCCTACTCCCCCTACACGATCCCCGGCTAGAAAGCCACCTGGCCTGCAGGAGAACATTTCAAGCGGTATCCTTAAAGTGTGCAGACTAAGAGCTGAAAACGAAGTACGGCTTGGGAAACACAACCCAGCCTACCTTGGCTATGCCTGAAGCACAGGGAGATCAGGCCCAAAAGAATGAGTTGAGATGCTTAGTTTTAGAAAGGACTGGGGCGCTGCCATTTTTTACCCAAAACCACCAAGGCGGGGCCTCAGAGAGTGGCCCAAGGGAACAAAGTGCAGGAGAGACCTGCCTACCCCAAACCATGTACATCTGCACAAGACAGCTGCCTTTTTTTTCCGGAGACCAGGCAAGACCAACATTGATGCATTGCTGTGATTAACTCTACATCAATTCTTGCTATTCAAATATATTTTCCCTTATCTCATTCTTATTTCTCACCTCCTCTAGAATGGGCACTCTGGTCATTAGTCTGCTTAAACAGTCACATTTAATCCATTCCCTTGACGCATATTCTACACCTAGGTTGCTACCTTCATTTCTTTCACTCTCTCTCTGGAATAATCAAAACTATATAGTTTCTTTGGGTAACAGTATCTTCATTTTTTTCTTCTCTTTGTCTCTCTGAATTAGGCCTTTTAGTCTCTTGGCCTGGTCAGTGTTCAACTTCCTTTCTTCCCCACTCCTGTCACTTCTCTCTTTATATATGCTCTTCCATCAGCACTGCCTCCACCCTGCTCATTATTTGTAACTGTGATATCTGGTTTTAATGCTTTTACACTGTCCTTTGTCTATTGTTGTTTTTGTCCTCCCCCACTTTTTTTCCCTTCTGGTTTGTTTGCCTGATTGTGCATTTCCGTGATTTTGTTCCCTGTGTGTGTTTCTGTGTGTAGAGACCCCCAATTATCACTCCAAGTAGGGAAATAAAATAACCAAAGGCACAAGAAGGTAAATAAAAGAACACCATTAAAAGAACACCTACTGAACAAACAGGCCATGGACAGTCAATAAGCCTCCCTCAGTATATCAATACTCACAGGTACAGAGTGCATGACAAGCTTTTAAAACTGGCAAGAGACAGAAAGCTAGCGAAAATGACAAAACAAAAGAACTCTCCTCCAAAGAAAATGCAGGAAGAAGTCACAGCTACAAAATTGCCCAAAACAGATGAAAGCAACATAACTGACCAAGAATTTAGAACAACTGTCATAAAATTAATCGCTGTGCTTGAAAAAGGCATGGAAGACATCAGAGAACCTATTGCTACAAAGACTTTGGACCTTAAAAATAGTTGTGAAGTTTGTGGGCCCAGTTCTGGGTTCTCTATTCTATTCCATTGGTCTATGTGTCTGTCTTTGTGCCAATACCATACTATCTTGATGATGACAGCTTTATAGTAGAGGCTAAAGTCTGGGATTGTGATGCCTCCCGTTTTGGTTTTGTTCTTCAGTATAACTTTGGCTATTCGGGGTCTTTTGTGGTTCCATATGAATTTAAGGATAGCTTGTTCTAGTTTTGAGAAGAATGTTGGTGCAATTTTGATTGGGATTGCACTGAATGTGTAGATTGCTTTGGGTATTAATGACATTTTCACAATGTTTATTCTTCCGATCCATGAACAGGGAATGTTTTTCCATTTCTTGGTGTATTCTTCAATCTCTTTCATAAGTTTTCTACAGTTTTCATCAAATAGGTCTTTTACATCCTTGGTTAGGTTTACTCCTAGGTATTTTATGGTTTTTCATGCAATCGTGAACGGGATCAGTTTCTTGATTTCTCTTTCCGCTGCTTCATTATTGGTGTATAGGAATGCAACTGATTTCTGTACATTGATTTTGTACCCTGCACCTTTACTGAATTCACTGAACAGTTCTAGAAGGCTTCTGGTGGAGTCGATCACGTTTTCCATGTAGAGTATCATGTCATCTGTGAAAAGTGAGAGTTTGACTTCTTCTTTGCCAATTCTGATGCCTTTTCTTTCCTTTTGTTGTCTGATTGCTGATGCTAGGACTTCAAGCACTATGTTAATCAAAGGTGGTGAGAGTGCACACCCCTGTCGTGTTCCTGATCTCAGGGGGAAAGCTCTCAGTTTATCCCCATTGAGGATGATATTAGCTGTGGGCTTTTCATAAGCTGCTTTTATAATGTTTAGGTAAGTTACTTCTATTTGACAAAGCAGGAAAGAGTATCAGATGGAAAAAAGACTGCCTCTTTAGCAGGTGGTGCTGGGAGAACTGGACAGCAACATGCAGAAGAATGAAACTAGACCACTTTCTTACACCATACACAAAAATAAACTCAAAATGGCTGAAGGACCTGAATGTGAGACAGGAAACCATCAAAACCCTGGAGGAGAAAGTGGGAAACAGCCTCTTTGACCTCAACCGCAGCAATTTCCTACTCGACACATCCCCAAAGGCAAGGGAAGTGAAAGCAAAAATGAACTACTGGGACCTCATCAAGATAAAAAGCTCTGCACTGCAAAGGAAACGATCAAGAAAACTAATAGGCAACCGAGAGAATGGGAAAACATAGTTGCAAATGACATATCAGATAAAGGGCTAGTATCCAACATCTACAAGGAACTCAATAAACTCCATACCCAAAAAACGAATAATCCACTGAAGAAATGGGCAGAAGACATGAACAGACACTTCTCCAAAGAGGACATCCAGATGGCCAACAGGCACATGAAACGATGCTCAACATCACTCATCATCAGGGAAATTCAAATCAAAACCATACTGAGATACCACCTCACACCTGTCAGAGTCACTAAAATGAACAAATCAAGAGACTATAGATGCTGGCGAGGATGTGGAGAAACAGGCACCCTCCTACACTGTTGGTGGGAATGTAAACTGGTGCAGCCGCTCTGGAAAACAGTGTGGAGGCTCCTCAAAAAACTATCGATAGAACTCCCCTATGACCCAGCAATAGCACTGCTAGGGATTTACCCAGGGGATACAGAAGTGCTGATGCATAGGAGCACATGTACCCCAATGTTCATAGCGGCACTTTCTACAA
>PJEM01020567.1:0-13263 GCA_004023845.1 Helogale parvula
TAAAGGGGTAGTTGAACTAATTATAGCTGAGAACTTCCCCAATCTGGGGAAGGAAACCGACATTGAAATCCAAGAGGCACAGAGAACTCCCTTCAGACGTAACTTGAATCGATCTTCTGCACGACATATCCTAGTGAAACTGGCAAAATAGAAGGATAAAGAGAGAATTCTGGGTGTGCCTGGGTGGCTCAGTCAGTTAAGCGTCCAACTTCAGCTCAGGTCATGATCTCATGGTTCATGTGTTGGAGCCCAGCGTCGGCCTCTGTCCTGACAGATAGCTCGGAGCTTGGAGCCTGGAGCCTGCTTCAGATTCTGTGCTTCCCCCTATTATGACCCTCCCCTGATCAAGCTGTCGCTCTCAAAAAAAATAAAACATTAAAAAATTTTTTTGTAAAAAAAGAATTCTGAAAGCAGCTAGGGATAAATGGGCCCTAACATACAAAGGGATACCTATCAGAATAGTTGCAGACCTATCTACTGGAACTTGGCAGGCCAGAAAGGAATAGCAGGAAATCTTCAATGTGATGAACAGAAAACATATGCAGCCAAGAATCCTTTATCTGGAAAGCTTTTATCAGGCAGAGAAGCCTATCACTCATAACAGAAGGAGAAATGAAGGTTTTTCCAAATAAACAAAAATTGAAAGAATTAATCACCACTAAACCAGCCCTACAAGAAATCCTAAGGGGGACTCCATGAGGGAAATGTTGTAAGGAACACCAGGTACCAGAGACATCACTATAAGCATGAATCCTACAGACAACACAATGATAACACAATAATAACACTGAATGTAAATGGACTAAATGCTCTGATCAAAATATATGGGGTAACAGACTGAATAAAAAAAAACAAAATCCATCTATTTGCTATCTATAAGAAGAAGCTCAGTTTAGACCTGAGGACACATTCCGATTGAAAGTAAGGGGATAAAGAAATATCTATCATGCTACTGGAAGACAAAAGAAAGCTGGAGTAGCCATACTTATGTCGGACAAACTGTACTTTAAATTAAAGGCAATAACAAAAAATGAAGATGGGTATTATATAATAAATACAGGGTCTATCCAGCAGAAGAGTTAACAATTATAAACATCTATGTGCCAAATTCAGGAGTACCCAAATACATAAAACAGCCACAAACAGAAACAATCTTATTGATAAGAATATGCTAATAGCAGATAACTTTAATACTCCATTTACAGCAATAGATAGATCAACTAGAAAGAAAATCACTCAAAAAACAATGGACCTGAACGACACATTGGAACAGATGGATTTGACAGATAAATTTACAACTCTACATTCTGCAGCCGTGGAATTCACATTCTTCTCAAGTGTGCATGGTTCATTCTCAAAATAGATTACATATTGGAGATCAAACCATGCACACTTTCAGATCACAATGCTAGGAAACTTGAAATCAATCACAGGAAGAAGTCTGGAAAACCTCCAAAAACATGGAGATTAAAGACCACCCTACTAAATAACAAATGGGCCAATCAGGCAATTGGATAATTTAAAAAAATATATAGAAATAAATTTAAATGAAAATACAACAATCCAAACTCTTTGGGATGCAGCAAAGGCAGTGCTAAGAGGAAAGTACATTGCAATACAGGCCTATTTCAAGGAACTAGAAAAAGGGCAAATACAAAATCTAACACCACACCTAAAGGAACTAGAAGCAGAGCAGCAAGAGCACCCCAAACCCAGCAGAAGAAGAGAAATAATAAAGATCAGGGAAGAAATAAACAACATAGAATCGAAAACAACAGTTGAACAGATGAATGAAACCAAGAGCTGTTTTTTTTTTCTTAAATAACCGAAATTTATAAACCTCTAGCCAGGCTTCTCAAAAAGAAAAGAGAACCCAAATAGACAAAACCATGAGTGAAAATGGAGCTATTACAATCAATCCCTCAGAAATACAAGCAATCGTCAGGGAATACTATGAAAAATTATATGCCAACAAACTGGAAAACCTACACAAAATGGACAAATATCTAAATACATATGCACTACCAAAATTCAAATGGGAAGAGAGAGAAAATCTGAACAGACACATAACTAGTAAAGAAATTGAATCAGTTATCAAAAATTTCCCAACAAGTAAGAGCCCTGGGCCAGATGGCTTCCCTTGGCAATTCTACTAGATACTTAAATCAGAGTTAATACTCATTCTTCTCAAGAAATTCCAAAAAAAGAAAAATAGAAATGGAAGGAAGCTTCCAGACTCATTCTATGAAGCCAGCATCACTTTGTTTCCCAAACCAGACAGAGACCCATCAAAAAAAAAAAAAAAAAAAAAAAGAGAGAGAGAGAGAGAGAGAATAAGCCAATATTCTTGATGAATATGGATGCCAAAATACTCAACAAGATGCTAACAAATCGAATTCAACAGCATATAAAAAGAATTATCTATCATGATCAAGTGGGATTCATTCCTGGGTTACAGGGCTGGACCCATATTCACAAATCCGTCAGTGTGATACATCACATTAACAAAAGAAAAGATAAAAATCATATGATCCTGTCAATAGATGCAGAAAATGCATTTGACAAAATACAGCATCCTTTCTTAATGAGAAAGTCAGGAGACAAGGAACTTAATTCAACATCATAAAAGCCATTTGTGAGAAGCCCACAGCTAATATAATCCCTAATGGGGAAAAACTGAGATCTTTCCCCCTGAAAGCAGGAATACTACAGGGATGTGCACTCTCACCCCAGTTGTTTAACATAGTACTGGAAGTCCTAGCACCAGCAATCAAACAACAAAAGGATATAAAATCATCAGAATTGGCAATGATGAAGTGAAACTTTTACTTTTTGTAGATGACATGATACTCTACATTAAAAACCCTACAGACTCCACCAGAAGCCTACTAGAACTGATACATGAATTCAGCAAAGTCACAGGATACATAACCAACATACAGAAATCAGTCATTTTTATACACCAATAATCAAGCAACAGAAAGAGGAAATCAAGAAACTGATCCCATTCACTGACTCCCAATTGCACAAAAAGCCATAAAATACTTAGGAATAAACCTAACCAATGATGTAAAAGCTCTATATGATAAAAACTACAGAAAACTTATGAAGAAAATTGAAGAAGACACAATGAAGTGGAAAAACATTTCTTGCTCATGGATCAAAAGAATACTATTGTTAAAATGTCATTAGTACCAAAAGCAATCTACATATTCAATGCAATCCCAATAAAAATTGCACCAGCATTCTTCTCAAAGCTAGAACAAACTTTCCTAAAATTTGTATGGAACCACAATAGACCTCAAATAGCCAAAGTAGTGTTGAAGAAAAAAACCAAAATGGGAGACATCACAATAATAGCCTCTACTACAAACCTGAAAACATCAAGACAGTTTTGTATTGGCACAAAAACAGACTCAGACCAATGGAATAGAATAGAGAACTCAGAATTGGACCCACCAATGTATGGTCAATTAATATTTGACAAAGCAGGAAAGAGTATCTAATGGAAAATAAGACAGCCTCTTTAAAGACAGTGCCAGGAAAACTGGACAGCAACATGCAAAAGAATGAAACTAGATCACTTTATTACACCATACACAAAAATAAACTCAAAATGGATGAAGGACCTGAATGTGAGACAGGAAACTATCATAACCCTACAGGAGAAAGCAGGAAACCGCCTCCTTGACCTCAACCGCAGCAATTTCCTACTCAACACATCCTCAAAGGCAAGAGAATCAAGAGCAAGAATTAACTATTGGGACCTCATCAAGATAAAAGGCTTCTGAACTGCAAAGGAAACAATCAATGAAATTAATAGGCAATCTATGGAATGGGAAAAGATAGTTGCAAATGACATATTGGATAAAGGGCTAGTATCCAAAGTCTACAACAAACTCACCAAACTCCACACTCGAAAAACAAATAATCCAGTGAAGAAATGAGCAGAAGACATGAACAGACACTTCTCCAAAGAGGACATCCAGATGGCCAACAGATACATGAAATGATGCTCAGTGTCACTCATCATCAGGGAAATACAAATCAAAACCACATTGAGATACCACCTCATGCTGGTCAGAGTGGCTAAAATGAACAAATCAGGAGACTTATAGATGCTGGCGAGAATGTGGAGAAATGGAAACCCTCCTAAACTACTGGTGGGAATGTAAACTGGTACAGACCCTCTGGAAAACAGTGTGGAAGTTCCTCAAAAAATTAACAATAGAACTCCCCTATGACCCAGCAATAGCACTGTCAGAAATTCACCCTAGGGATACAGGAGTGTTGATACATAGGAACACATGTACCTCAATGTTCATAATGGCACTTTCAACAATATCCAAATCATGGAAACAGCCTAAGTGTCCATCAACTGATGAATGAATCAAGAAGATGTGGTTTGTATATACAATGGAATACTACATGGCAATGAGAAAGAATGAAATCTGGCCATTTGTAGCAACGTGGATGGAACTCAGGGTGTTATGCTAAGTTAAATAAGTCAAGCAGAGAAGGACAGATACCATATGTTTACACACATAAGTCTAACAGGAGAAACTTAACAGAGGATCATGGGGAAGGAGAAGGGGAAAAATAGTTGGGGAGAGGTAGGGAGGCAAACCATAAGAGACTCTTGAATACTGAAAACAAATTGAGGGCTGGGGGTGGGGGATAATAAAAGGAGGGTGTTGTGAATGGAGAAGGGCACTTGTGAGGATTAGCACTGGGTGTTATATGGAAACCAACTTGAAAACAAACTATAAAAGAAAAAACAATAAAGGTAATAAACTGTAAGGCTCACAGTTCTCACTCTTTCTCCCCTCATTGTCCTTCTCAGCCTGGTATATTAAAGTTGAATCTTTCTAGAGACAGAATTACTCAAGATTGTCTTAGCATACTAGTCTTGAATGAAATGTCTTCTAGCATAAATGTCTCCAGCCTTCCACCCATTATGAGTACTTTTAACAAGAGATATATATTTACTTTTGTTCTAATGGCTAATGACAACCTTACATAAAAGTACTGTTTCAGATTTCTTAGCATTCCATGGTGCAAAGGTCTGCATTATTATAATGAGTATAGCATTTGATGATAGTAAAGAACAGTGACCTACTTGGAATCACCCCCCCCCCCCAAATACATGGAAACAAGTGATAATGAAAACACAATTGTCCAAAACCTTTGGGATGCAACAAAGGTGTTCATAAGAAGGAAGTATATAGCAATAACAGGACTGTATCAAGAAATAAGAAAAGTCTCAAATACACAACCTAACCTTACTCCTAACGGAAATAGAAAAAGAACAACAAATGAAGCCTAAAGCCAGTAGAATAAGGGAAATAATAAAATTTAGGACAGAAATAAATAAAAAAATAAAATGGAAACACACTAATTTAAAAAAAAATAACAGTACAACATATCGATAAAACCAGGAACTGGTTCTTTGAAAGAATAACACTGATAAACCCCTAGCCGGACTTATCAGAAAGAAAAGAGAAATGACTGAGATAAATAAAGTCATGAAGGAGACAGGAAACATCATAACCAACACTACAGAAATACAAATAATTATGAGAATATTATGAAAAATGGTATGCCATCAAATTGGGAAATCTGGAAGAAATATATAAATTCCTAGAAACAAACTATCAAAACTGAAACAAGAAGAAATAAAAAACTTGAACAGACAGAGAACCAGCAAAGAAATTGGATCAGTAATCAAAAATCTAACAAACAAAAGTCCAGGACCAGATGGCTTCCCAGGAAAATTCTACCAAACATTCAAAGAAGAGTTAATACTTATTCTTCTCAAACTGTTCCAAAAAATTAAAAATGGGAGAAAAACATTCAAATTCATTCTATTATGCCAGCACTACCTTGATTTCTAAACCAAAGACCACACTGAAAAAAGAGAATTACAGGCCAATCCACCTGATGAACATGGATGCCAAATCCTCAACAAAATACTACCATATAAAATCCAGTAGTCCATTAAAAGAATCATTCATCATGATCAACTGAGATTTATTCATGAGCTACCAGGGAGGTTCACTATTCACAAATTAATCAACATGATACACAACATTAATAAAAGGAGGATTAGAACGTTACCATCCTCCCAATAGATGCAGAAAAAGCATTTGACAAAGTACAGCATCCATTCCTGATAAAATATCTCAACAAAGTAGGGATGGAGGTAACATATCTCTGCATGATAAAGGCCATATACAAAAGATCCACAGTTAATAAAATCCTCAATGGAGAAAAACTGAAAGTTATTTTCTCTATGGTCAGGTATAAGATCAGGATGTCCACTCTCACCACTGTTATTTAAAATAATACTAGAAGTCCTAGCTTCAGCAATCATACAACAAAAAAGAAGTATAAAATGAATCCAAACCAGACCAAAAGAAGTTAAACTATCACTATTCAAAGATGACATGATACTCTATATAGAAACTTGAAAGACTCTACCAAACAACTGCTAGAATAGAAACACAAATTCAGTAAAGTTGCAGGATACATAATCAATGCACAGAAATCTGTGGCATTTCTATACACCAATAATGAAGTAGTAGAAAGAGAAATCAAGGAATTTATTCCATTTTCAATTGCCCCCAAGACCATAAAACACCTAGGAATAAACCTAACTAAAAACTACCAATTTACCCGGAGGATACAAAGATACTGGTTTGAAGGGACATATGTAGCCTGATGTTTATAGTAGCATTATTAACAATAGCCAAGTTATAGGAAGAGTCTAACTGTCCATAGACTGATGAATGGATAAAAAGTGGTGGTGTATTTAGGCAATGGAATATTACTCAGCCATAAAAAAGAACAGAATCTTGCCACTTGCAATATGGATGGAGCTAGAAAGTAAAATGCTAAGCAAAATAAATCAGTCTGAGAAAGAAAAATACCATATAATTTCACTCATATGTGGAATTTAGGAAACAAAACAGATGAATATAGGGGGGAAAGAGGCAAACCATACAACAGACCCTTAAATATAGAAATCAAACTTAGGTTTGTGGGAGGTGAGGTCGGTGGGTTAAATGAGTGATGGGTATTAAGGAGGGTATTTGCTGAGATGAGCATTGGGTGTTATATGTAAGTGATCAATCACAAAATTTTACTGAATCTAATATTATACTATGTGTAAGTCAACTGAAACTTTTTCTTAAAACAGAAAAAAGTAAAGAAAAAATAAAAGAATAAACATTTGCTCAAAAAGCAGTGTCTAGTACTCAGGTAAGGATTTGGTTTTATTCATAATGAGAAACAGCTAGCTATACTTCCACAAAAAGGCAAAAACATTTAATGGTATAGAATGCATACCCCTTAACACTTGTGCAATCTTTGGGAAATTATATATACTCTTTTGAGCCTCAGTTTCTCTATTGTTAAATGAAAACTATACTAGTACTTACTTACTTGAGATGTTGAGAAGGGTTATTATCTTCAAGCATGTAAGTGTTTAGGCCAATGTTTAAAACAAAATAAACTGTCAATATGTGTTCATTCAGACATTATTTCAGTTTGAGGAGAACTGTAATCCAAGTTCTCTTGATAGGTAGAGAAATTATATATATATTGCTTTCCTTCATTGTTGCTTTTCCCTAAAATAATAAGCAAAGTGTGTGATAGCTACATCTCTTCAACACAGTCTTAAAAAGCAATGTAAGTAAGAGCTCAAATATAAAAATAAATAGGATTACTCCTATGTAAATTGTAAGTAAGAGCTCAAATATAAAAATAAATAGGATTACTCCTATGTAAATAAAAGCAAGCAGATAAGTGCATCTTTCAAAATAAACACACACACACACACACACACACACACACACACACACACACACACACACAGAATGCATTAAAAAATCATTCACCATGATCAAGTGGGAATTATTCCTGGGTTGCAAGGTAGTTCAATAATTCACAAATCAATCAATGTGATAGATCTCATCAATAAAAGAAAGGATAAGAACCATGTAATCATTTTAATAGATGCAGAAAAAGCATTTGACAAAGTATAATATCCACTCATGAATAAAACCCTCAACAAAGTAAGTTTAAAATTTTTTAATATTTATTTTTGAGAGAGAGAGACAGGGTGTGAACAGGGGAGGGGCAGAGAGAGAGGGACACAGAAGCAGTCTCTAGGCTCTGAGCCGTCAGCACAGAACCCAACGTGGGGCTCAAACCCACAAACTGTGAGAGCATGACCTGTGCAGAAGTCAGACGATAAACTGACTGAGCCACCCAGGAGCCCCGACAAAGTCGGTTTAAAGGAAACATACCTCAACATAATATAGGTCATGTAGGGGCGCCTGGGTGGCTCAGTCGGTTGAGCGTCCGACTTTGGCTCTGGTCATGATCTCACGGTTCGTGGGTTTGAGCCCCGTGTCAGGCTCTTTGCTGACAGCTCAGAGCCTGGAGCCTGCCTTCAGATTCTGTGTTTCCCTTTCTCTCTGACCCTCCCCTGCTCATGTTCTCTCTCTCTCTCTCTCTCTCTCTCTCTCTCTCTCTCTCAAAAATAAATAAAACATTTAAAAAATTAAAAACAGGAGGCCATGTATGAAAAACTCACAGCTAATGTCTCCATAATGGGGAAAAACTGAGTTTTACCCCTAATATCAGGAACAAGACAAGAATGTCCACTCTCCTTGTTTTCATTCAACATAGTACTAGAAGCAAACAACAAAAAGAAATAAAATGCATCCAAATTAGTAAAGAAGAAACAAAACTGCACTATTTATAGATGACATGATACTACATATAGGAAACCTGCAATACTCAACTAAAAAGACTGCCAAAACTGAAAAATAAATTCAGTAAAGTCACAAGATGCAAAATCAACATACAGAACTCTGTTGCATCTGTATACACCAAAAATGAAGCAGCAAAAAGAACAATTGCGAAAACAATCCCCTTTGCAACTGCACCAAATATAAGAAGATACCTAGGAACAAACCTAACTAAACAATTAGAAGATTTACTTTGCAAACTACAAAACATGGAAGAAATAAATTGAAGATGACACAAAGAAATGGAAAGATATTCCATGCTTGTAGATAAGAAGAATAAATATTGTTAATATGTCTATACTACCTATAGCAATCAACACTTTGAAAGCAATCCCTATAAATACCAACAGCGTTTTTCACATTATTCGAACAATCCTAAAAATTTTCTGGAACCACAAAAGACCCTGAAAGGCAAAGCAACCTTGAAAAGAAAAGAAAAGCTGGAGGCATCAAAATTCTGGACTTCACATTTTATTTCAAAACTGTAGTAATCAAAAAAGTATTGTACTACCACAAAAATAGAGGCATAGATCAATAGAACAGAAGGGAAAACTCAGAAATGTCCTACCATTATATGGTCAATTTACCTTCAGCAAAGCAGAAAAGAGTATCAAACTAGGAAAAGTTCCCTTCTACAAATGGTGGTGGGAGAGTTGAAAGATACATGCAAAATGAATGAAATTGGACCACTTTCTTATACCACATGCAAAAATCAATTCAAAATGGATTAAAGACCTAAATGTGAATACTGAACTATAATAATCCTAAAACACAGCCAGTAACTTCTTTGACACTGGTCGTAGCAACTTCTTTTGAGATTTATCTCCTAAGGCAAGGGAAACAAGCAAAAATAAACTATACTACATAAAAAAAAGTTCTGTACAGTAAAGGAAACAATCAAAAATATTAAAAGTCAATCTATAGGATGAGAGAAGATATTTGCAAACCACATATTAGATAAAAGGTTGGTATCCAAAATATATAAAGAACTTAAAAACTCAACACTCTAAAACCAAATAATCCAATTAAAAATGGACAGAAGACATGAAGACGTTTCTCCAAAGAAGACATACAGATGGCCAACACACACATGAAAAGATTTGCAACATCACTTGCTTTCAGGGTAATGCAAATCAAAACTACAATGAGATATCACCTCACATCTGTCAAAATGGCTAAAATCAACAACACAAGAAATGACAAGTATTGTTGAGGATGTACAGAAAAAGGAACCCTCTTGCACTGAAAAAGCTCCATTCATAGGATTTTTCATTATTTGACATTACTCAGAGCTCATTCAGTGGAAAAAGACCTATGTCCAGAATTATAATTGAAACAAAAAATTGAATTTTAATATCATAGCTGCTTTACATGGTAATATAAGTTAGACCAAACAATTGGTTTGTCAGAAAACTTAAAAGAAAGATCTGGGAAATAAGATGTTAATAGGATATTTGAGAAGCTCCATCATTTTTCTTGCAATCCTGACGGCCAGGTGCATGGTTGGAGTATGCACGTAACTGAGAATAACTGAGAAAACCCTATCTCTCATATATTTCTGAATTGAGGTCTGCACAAGCAGGAGGTTAAGGCTAAAACAGCATTATAAATTGCTGGAGCATGTCCTGACATTACACACAAGCACTTGAGAAATTGTAGGAGAATTCCTGGTTAAATAGTTCAAGGAATTTTCTTCCAGTAATTAGCTGACTACTAAGGGTACTGATCAGAGGCTTAAGGAAGGAAATACATACTTTATGTCCTTAATCCATGAAATACCCTAAGCCAAAAAAAATAGCAAAAATAGAAGCAATAGAAGCAACAACAGTCAATTTTGAAGGGGGAGGGTCTGATATTCACTATTGGCATACTATATAATTTTAAGTGTCCTATTTAAAGAAAATTACAAGACATGTAAAAAAAAGACAGAAAAGTGTAATGACAAACACAGTGGGGATACAATAAGTCAATAGAAACTGTGGCCGAGGAAGCCCAGATATTGGGCTTTAAATTAGAAAAAAGATTTAAATTGGTTATATATATGTATATATATATATATATATATATATATATATATATATATATATATATATATATATATTTAAAGAACTAAAGAAAATCATGTCCACATAAATAATATATTTGAACCAGGTCTCACAAAATAGACAAGATAATTAAAGAGAAATTGTTTTTAAATGAAGCAAATAGAAATTTAAAATTTTAAAACACAACAACTAAAATAAAAAAATTCACCATTAGTAATCTACGGCAGATTTGATTTGGTACAAGAAAAAAAAAGGTTGAAGACAAGTCAGTTGAGATCATGCAGTTCAAGGAATAGACAGAGAGAAATGAACAGCCTCAAATACCTGTGCAAAGACAACAAATTTACCAGCATATTCAATGGGAGCCCTAGGAGAGGAGAGACACAATGGGAAAGAAGAATATTTGGATAAATGATGACAAAATTTCTGAACTGATTAAAAAAAATTAGTCCACATCTTCAAAAACTTTAGAAAACTACAAGTAGGACAAAGTCAAGGAGATCACATGTAGATACATTATAAACAAACTGTACAAAGACAAAGGAAGAATATTGAAAACAAGTGACAAAAGAAAACATAGGTAAATTGAACATCACTAAACTTAAAAAGTTTGCATATCAACCCACAGAGAGAAAATATTTATAATCATGTATTTGATAAAGGACTTAAATTTAAGATATATAGAAAAGCCTTACAACTCAGAGTTAACAATTTAAAAATGGATGAAATAACTAGTCGTTTATCCAAATAAGATATATAAATGATAAATAATCACATAAAAGAAACTTAACATTGTCAGCCATTAAGGAAATATAAATGAAAACTATAATAACAAAATATGTCCTATTCACTAGGATGACTAAAACTAAAAACACCAATAACAAGTATTGACAGAATATGGACAAGTTTAAACCCTTGTAACAAATGCATAAATAAATACATGCATACATACATACACACACATCCCTCGTACACTGCTGGTGGGATTGTAAATAGCACCACTTTGGAATACTTTTTGACACTATGTTCTATATAGAGTTTGCATTTAATTTAGCAAGTCTACTGCTAGATAAATGTCCAAAAGAAATAAAAACATATTTACCTTAAAAAACATCTATGCACAAATATTCATAACAGAATTATTCATAATAGCCAAAAAGTATAAACAACACAAATGTTCACCAAGTGAGGAATGAATAAACAAAATATGGTTTATCTTTATAATAGAATATTACTTAGAAATAAAAAGGGGGAAAAACTAATATATGATACAAGACAGGTCTAATTTTAACACATGGGAAGATAACCAGTTACAACAGACCATATACTTTATGATTCTATGTATATGAAATTCCCAGTAAAGACACATACGAAGAGACAGAAAATAGATGAATATCTGTAAAGGATGGTGGAAGGGGGAAATGGAAAATTTCTTTAACGGATTAGCGTTTCTTTGACATTTCTTTCTTGAAGTGAGAAAAGTGTTATAAAATTAGATAGTGATGATGGAGATACAACTCTGTAAATATAGTAAAAATGCCTAAAATGTGCATTTTAAAATGGTGAACTCTATGCTGGGTAAATTGTATCTTAGTAAAACTGTTAAAAAATAAAAAATCTAACAGACCATTTAGCTTGACTAGGAATTTTTTAAAACTTTCTGATGTTACAGAAAAACATGATATAGAATAAATCAGAGAAAAATAGCATAAGATGTTGCCAAGAAGAAAATAAGAATTATCTTGATAGGACTTCAAATGGTCACTGATGTCTCAGTGAATGTGTGATCTGTGCCTCTGCTGCAGAGCTCTACTATTTTCCTCTCCTTCCATAGAATTAGATTTTACTATTTCATTTGAGGGGACATCTACATCTATTGTTTATGTTTGAGTATATCAACTGGCTACTATTGATGTTTCTTTTTTTGTTTTATTTAAATTCAAGTCAGTTAACATACAATGTAGTCATGGCTTCCAGAATAGAACCCAGTGATTCATCTTTTATATACCACACCCAGCGGTCATCCTGAAAACTGCTCTCCTTAATGCCCATCATCCATATAACCCCTTTCCCCACCCAACACCCCTCCATCAACCCTCAGTTTGCTTTCTGACTTAAGAGTCACTCATGGTTTGACTCCCTCGGTGTTTTTAAAATTCTTTAATGTTTATTTTTGAAAGAGAAAGACAGAGCATGAGCGGGGGAGGGGCTTCCTGTTTTATTATCTTATTTTTCCTTCCTTCCTTCTATGCTCTTCTGTTGAGCTTCTCAAATTCCACAAATGAGTAAAATTATAGATTATCTTTCTCTGACTTTTTTCACTTAGTATAATACCCTCTCGTTGCATTCACGTTGTTGCATATGGCAAGATTTCTTTCATTTGGATCACCAAGTAATATTCC